>CASHTH010002178.1:0-116366 GCA_030341885.1 Geodia barretti
CACTTTCCATCAACTAATACTCAATGTGCCATCATAATAATTATAGTAACACTCTCTCAGAAACCCATATTATAATAGTGTATGGGGAATGTGCCGGAAATTTCTTATATAAATGTACAGGAATTTCAAGTAAAACGAAAGATATTTCCGGCACAACTTGCTCATGTGCAGGAAGGATTATGAGGAATCTTCCAGCACATGTCAAAAATATGGGGATTTTGCAGGAATATTCCTACACTTTTTAATTTGTTCCTGCACTTTTTTGAAATCCTTCCTACACTTTTCACAATTCTTCCTACACATTTTAAAATTCTTCCTGCACATTTCTGAATGTGCAGGAAGCATGCTTCCGGCACTTTTGCATGTGCAGGAAAGTTTTCAGTAAAGTGACATGGGTTTCTACCCTCACTTGAAAAACAAGTTTTCTTAAATGTAGCTAGTCTGTTTTCTCAGTTGTGCTGTTTGATTCCCGAAAAAGGATTTCTTTTGGACATCAAAGTTTTCACATCATGTGAAAACTTTGATGTCCAAAAGAAACGTGTGACATGTGGGTAAGCAACGTTAGGGTATAGCTATAATAATTATACCTATCTCCTGCATCTGCACCAGTAAACTACATAATCTTTGGCCAAAATATGGCCGTAGAGTCAAATCCTGCACAAGTATTATTATGCCAGGCAATGAAGCAAACCCCAAAAACCCCTTTTGAAACGACACAGTGCAGTGTTAATAGTCATGTGCCCATCTTCCGGCTTCCACAGGTGAGAGGTACAGTAGAAGCCACTGAAGAAAGAACCTTGCCTGTCACGGGAAAAATCAGAGGAATGAAAGGGTCAGGGTCAGAGTCCAACCCTCAATATACAACTCTTGCTGGTTCTAATATGATGACTGAGAATAAGAATTCCAGCGTGGCTTCAGTTTTGATAGACTACTCAGGGCTGTGCCCTCGTGCCCTATCAAAACTGGCCACTCGTGTACAACCAGTAAACCACGCACCGCCATGTATAATATATACTTAGAACATATTTGAAGGAAAACCGGCAAGAGTTGTATATATTGAGGGTTGTCTCACTCTGACTCTGACCTTCAATTATACATGAAGAGAAACACGTAAGATCAAAGGAATTCCAGCGTGGCTTCAGTTTTGATAGACCACTCAGGGCTGTGCCCTCGTGCCCTATCAAAACTGCCCACTCGTGTACAACCAGTAAACCACGCACCGCCATGTATAATATATACTTAGAACATATTTGAAGGAAAACCGGCAAGAGTTGTATATATATGAGGGTTGTCTCACTCTGACTCTGACCCTTCAATTATACATGAAGAGAAACACGGAGCCAATGAACAGTGACATGAAAACATCAACAACGAGGCTGCACGGCAAAGCCAGAAAGTCAACTATACATTATTTATCCCAGGACAACTCTTGTTTCCAAGGGATAAAAGAAGAGCTGCCCTGGGTGGGATTCACACCCAAGACACTG
The DNA here is from genome assembly GCA_030341885.1 of Geodia barretti. Classification (NCBI taxonomy): domain Eukaryota; kingdom Metazoa; phylum Porifera; class Demospongiae; order Tetractinellida; family Geodiidae; genus Geodia; species Geodia barretti. The sequence continues at coordinate 1,488 of CASHTH010002178.1, forward strand.
CGATTTATGCAGAGCATTCTTACCCACTGAGCTACCAGGGCAATTCAGCAGACGGGTGGGTATACACGAAACAATGCAACACAAGGCAAGAGTTGTCCCGGCCTCGTTGACATCAAAAATGTCGATTGTGGGATTCCGCCATGTTTCATTACACCACTTTCCATCAACTAATACTCAATGTTCCATCATAATAATTATAGTAACACTCTCTCAGAAACCCATATTATAATAGTGTATGGGGAATGTGCCGGAAATTTCTTATATAAATGTACAGGAATTTCAAGTAAAACGAAAGATATTTCCGGCACAACTTGCTCATGTGCAGGAAGGATTATGAGGAATCTTCCAGCACATGTCAAAAATATGGGGATTTTGCAGGAATATTCCTACACTTTTTAATTTGTTCCTGCACTTTTTTGAAATCCTTCCTACACTTTTCACAATTCTTCCTACACATTTTAAAATTCTTCCTGCACATTTCTGAATGTGCAGGAAGCATGCTTCCAGCACATTAATTTCTGAATGTGCTGGAAGCATGTTTCCGGCACTTTTGCATGTGCAGGAAAGTTTTCAGTAAAGTGACATGGGTTTCTACCCTCACTTGAAAAACAAGTTTTCTTAAATGTAGCTAGTCTGTTTTCTCAGTTGTGCTGTTTGATTCCCGAAAAAGGATTTCTTTTGGACATCAAAGTTTTCACATCATGTGAAAACTTTGATGTCCAAAAGAAACGTGTGACATGTGGGTAAGCAACGTTAGGGTATAGCTATAATAATTATACCTATCTCCTGCATCTGCACCAGTAAACTACATAATCTTTGGCCAAAATATAGCCGTAGAGTCAAATCCTGCACAAGTATTATTATGCCAGGCAATGAAGCAAACCCCAAAAATCCCCTTTGAAACGACACAGTGCAGTGTTAATAGTCATGTGCCCATCTTCCGGCTTCCACAGGTGAGAGGTACAGTAGAAGCCACTGGAGCTTCATTCTGTCAAATGGGAGAAGAATGTGGCTGATGCAACCTTACAGGCATCCCGGTTCTGAATTAAATAAGAAAACTTGTTTTTCAAGTGAGGGTATAAACTGAAGAAACCTCATGTCACTTTACTGAAAACCTTCCTGCACATGCAAAAGTGCAGGAAGCATGCTTCCTGCACATTCAGAAAAGTGCTGGAAGAATATTAAAATGTGTAGGAAGATTTGTGAAAAGTGTAGGAAGGATTTCAAGAAGTGCAGAAAGAAATGAAAAAGTGTAGGAAATATTCCTGCAAAATCTCAATATTTTTGACATGTGCAGGAAGAATTTGTAGGAAGAATTTGCTTCCTCATAATTCTTCCTGCACATGAGCAAGTTGTGCTGGAAATTTCTTACGTTTTGCTTCACATTCAGGAAGTTTCTGGCATGCACATTCCCCATACATGATATGGGTTTCTGTGTGGAGTCCACAGGTCATGTTATAGTCCTTCCTTCCTAAGGCTTATATATACTGTACTTAGAACACGTCATGCCTCTTCTATTCCTGAGCAACGACGCAGACGTGTATAATAATGGATTTGGAGGGGTTTGAAGAATGAAATAATGATTTAATACTGCGACTGTATATGTATGACCAGTCCAGCTATTATGCTCGGTGAAGGTTTGATGGTGACGCACTAGCCATTATTATACCGTTCTCTCTAATGCTTGAGTAAGTGGCAAGTATTGCTGCAAACTTGCAACAGACGCTCTTTGAGCTCTGTTCTGTCCTCTGGTTCCAGTCCAGAGGATATGAGGAGAGAGTCTGGGTCGTGTTTACTTATGTAGTCTTCTAGAACGGCGGCAGGGTCACTCTGCGCACATAGCCAGCACACTCTCTCCAGCGTGCGCCTCCGGAACACTGACACGGTGCTCAGGTAGTAAAGCAGCCTTCCTCTCATCACTGAGCTAATTCTGGCCTTTGCGTAGCTTCTGTGGAAGGTGGCTTCGTGGTCGATGAGCACTAGCTCCCCCGTGGAGGACTTGGCAAGATTCGACACTCTCTTCAGCGGCACGATGAAGTCCACGTGCGGGGCTAGCTGGAGATTATTGTCGAGGAGCCGGTCCCCGTGTGCAGTCAGAAAATCGAACAGGATGAGGTCGCTCCACTCCAGCAGGCGGTTCAGCTCCCGCGGGGACCTGGAGACGGCCTCCAGGCTGGTAGCGTGGTCGGGCATGTAGACGGTGTCTTTCAGGCCCTCCACGTACTTGTAGATTATGAAGCAAGTCGAGTTCTCGGCTCCATCGTAGCTGGTGCCTTCCGGAGCCCCACCCATGGGAGCCGCGAGCATCATTTTCCCGTTTATTTTGCTGGCGCAGCCCAGGGCAGTTGGCGGAGCGTTCCATAGCTCCAGGTAGCAGTTGAGGTAGTACGAGAATAGTTCGGACTGCATTTGGTAGCTATTGCCCCTCTCCTTCATCAGGACCTTGTCCCCATTACTGAGGGTGCCGATGTTGTTGAGTCCTTTCCTCGCTGCCCACGAGCCGAGATGTGTCTTGTGGATCTCTTCCAAGGAGCTACTCCGCAGCGCCTCCACGAACGCTGTCAGCTCGGGCTCGCTGAAGACGCCCAGGGAGTCTATTCGCATTACGGACGGCGGCGGCGAACGCACAGCAATGCTAAGTAGTGCAGTTTGTCGGCCGATGACGTGCAGCAGAAGCAGCGCCACGGCCGTCAAGCCGCAACAGAAGAAGAATTTCGTCTTAAATTTGAGGCAGTTGCCTACATGATCCATGCCGTTCATATTAGCAACTGTACGAAATATGAGAGCGTGCAAGGGGGGAAGTATGGGTGCAAATCAATAGTGCAGAGTGCACGCATGCATGATGATGCACTTCACCTTTCGAACTACGCGCGAAATTAAGGGCCGCCCCGCCCCTCGTGATTAACCATCGGCGCGCATGCCCAGCGATGTGTCTGTTTGCCCACGCGCACTGCAGGCTACGAGGCGGCCAATGAGTGGCACCAACGGGTTTGAACAACGAGAACATGAACAATAATGTGGCGATTTTCCTGAACTACTGCGTATGGCGTGAAAACCAGCAACGAGCGGTCGATCGCGCACGCGCCCTCGCGGCAGGCTTTATAGCGCGCACGCATTTTTTCGCCGGAGCATGCGCATACGCCACGTGGTTGTATAGAATCCACGGGCAAGCAGTTTTTCTTGAGTATCTCTCCTCTGTCAGTTTTGATCTCTGTTCTCTTTGTTTTTTCAATGGCTGAGCAAGGTATGTCCGCAATGTAGCATAATACGCTAGTTCACGTGAGAAGAGCAGTTTGTGGATGCGGCCATGTCTCCCATCTATAAAACGTCTGGCTATGTCGCAAGCATTGAAACACAGAAGAGCAGATAGATTGAATAAAGCAAATATGAGAGTCTCTGAAACACCTGAGCAATTGCTCTACCGCTGCCCTCTGATACAACTTACGGCGAGACTCATGTTACAGGCTCCGTCAATGACGCATGGCCCAGCATACAGGAAAAAAATGCTACAACGCGCGCGTTTTGCGCCGAGGGTTTGCACTTTAGTTTGAGAAATGATACATCATAAATTGAGTGTTTAACTGCACGATTCTCGCCTCTCCCTGTAGCTACTAAAAGGTGAACGCGGTAGTTAGTACTTCACACTATAATCATAGCCTGTGGCACACTGGCGTACAAACACTTGCGGTAATTGCACTATGCCTGATAAAACGTAGACTATGCACAAGTCACGAGGTGCAAAAGGATCTATGAATGAAATTTCCCACAAGTGGGACTCTGACTGCCTGCAGTGAGCTAAAGTTTACTGCCACCTTATAATTATTTTTATAATAATACTGATGTACAACAATGGACTAACATTAGCTACCAGAGATGGTAGCTAACATTTAAAAGTATGGTAGCTAACACTCTAGACCAGAGTTTGAGATGGGCTTATGAATATTGCTTGTTTAAATTAGCTACTCCCACAAGAGAGTTGACTGGTGTATGTATGTATGTAACTGGCTGACGTTTATAGCAATAGCTATCAGTTCTCAAAAGTACTAAATCCCAAATGCAGATGTATATGAAGTAGTCTAGTCCACACAATAACATCACTGGGATTCGTACTTAGTGCTCAGTTTTTCTTCTGTGTATACATTATGCACACGCAACACTTTTAATGAAAATGGCTGTGGATATCACGTTAATAATGTGTGTGTGGAAGTGAATCTGAGACGGAAATTGGCGTAAGTGGAAGTGCCGATCTTGTCTTCAACTTGTCTATATTTGAACAAACCTCGTACACTGCAGTTCAATGGGTACGGAACAGTGAAGTGCTCCAGAAAGCATTGTAGCTAGTCTTGTACCAATCCGCTCCACTCAAAAGGGGAAAGAGCTTCTGGTAACTTTTGTCCTGAAACTTGGTCCTAAAGATGTCATATCATCAGGCCAGACTCACCAAAAATTTCGAGCTAGTACACATGTTGACCCAATTCTGTGCTTGTGGTAACAGTTACTATGTGGAATGCTACTGTTTGTGTAGGATGCGTAAAACATGCTCACTGCTATTTGTTAGCCAGCCATAGCTACCTGTGGTTTTCAATCTGCAACAAGTGACTTGTGATAGCTCTAGTGTAGTTAGTTCTTGGAAAATGGCTATATTTGTTCTGTTACTCCAGGGGCTGTTCTGGTCTCTGGTTCACTCTCAAACCTTTCCTTATGTCTCCTTCGATGGCCAGACTCTGGCCAACCATTCCTATGTGGACCTCAGTCAAGTGGGGACCAGTGGTAGTGACAGTGTTCAGTGTATCACTGACCTGAGCACCTGTTGCAGTTATGTTCAGGGTCCTCACAGGGGAGACTGGTACTTCCCTGATGGAACTAGTCTGCCATATCCTGGAGATGGTGACATTATTGAGGCTCATACAGCTGAGAGAGTTGATCTACGTCGTATGAGCAATGCTAGTACACGACCTGGTATCTATCACTGTGACATTCCAACTAATGCTGTCCATGATGATACTGACAGATCAATTAGGGCAACAGTTTACGTGGGACTATACACTAGCAGTGGGGGTATGTTCTCCGCTAAGCTGTGTTCTTGACATTTACATAATTATGATAAGACTAAGCTATCATTTAGAGCACTCGCCTAGAAAGCAGAGTAACGTGGGTTCGAATCCAACCTAGGGCAGCTCTACTTTTTCTTAGAAAAAAATAGAGTTGTCCTGGGTGTGCAGTTGCAAACCGACCCTCGGCGAACTGCGCATGCGCGGTACCGCTAATTGATGGGCGGGCAGGGTTATTTTGTTGTCTTGTTGCGGTAAAGACAGACAGCAGACGGCCCTCGTTGCGCATGCGCGCCGAGGTTTAATTACCCCTACATACTGAGTGAAAGTATGCTCTGTGCCATAGCACAGTGGTTTGAGGTTTGCCTTTGTGTTGTATTGAAGATTATTAGTCCTGGTTTGTTTACTTTGTTTCATTCATGGTTTTCCCAGGTATAGATAATGTGTGTCATAACTATGTAGTCACTGTATATTCGTTATTTCACTGACATTATGGGACTGTAATTTTAGGATACATCTCAATATCTGGAGGAATGTCACTCACTCTGGACTCTGATCTCAATGAATCCAGTCCTCGGTTCACCCTAACCTGTATCTCCACTGGTGGACCTGCTACAGAAGTGACTTGGACCAGAGACTCCACCACTGTCACCCAAGGAACCCAGACTGTGTTTAATGACCCAGTGACTGCACAGTACACCCACACTCTGACTGTGACTGGGAGATTGCCTGGACTATACACGTGTACTGTGGCCAATCACAAGCCAACCACTGCTTCTGCCAGTATCAGTGTACAAAGTAACTATTGCCAGAAAGGCTTCTTCACATTTACTATTACTATAATCTATTGCTTTTTGCAGCTTCTTTCCCTCCCACTAACGTGACAGCAGTCCAGGATGGTCCGACTAGTATCACAGTGACCTGGACTCCTCCCTCTCCACTGGGAGATACCACTGGCTACAGGATCTCCTACAATGGTGGCAGTCGTAGGGGAAGTGTCACTATTAGTGGAAGCTCTACCAGCATTTTTACACTGACTCGACTAAGGAGTGGAGAAACCTATGCTATACTCATTGTAGGAATGTCATCTGTTGGTCTACCTAGTGAGCCTGTGCAGACAATTTCTACTGGTTTGGGTATGTCAACGTTTGTGGTAATTTATTTCTAACGACGTGTCATCCCTCATCCCCAGTTCCGTTCCAAGCCCCAGTTCTTCACATGTCTCCAACAACCACTACCACATCAATCACCATAACTGGTATTGTTCCAAGAGGCTCTGTGGTGACTGGGTTTATCATACAGTGGTGGAGAAACGTTTCAATTGGCTGTTCTGATGTTAATCAACGTAAAATTGAGGAGAGGGGCCTTTTCTCTAACTATACGATAACTGGTGTAGAGCCAGGAAACAGATATGCCATAACTGTTAGACTACTAAATGCAGCTGGTATTGGTCAAGTTAGCAATACAGTGGCTGCAATGACTGAAGAAGATGGTGAGAAAGAGCTACTGTTTACATTATCCCTGACTCTTATCTGTGCCGTTTGCAGCTCCATCTGGGGCTCCTACCTCAGTAAGACCTGGTACCATCACTCCTACTAGCATCACAGTAAACTGGGACCAAGTGCCTTGTGCCCACCGTAATGGAGAAATAATTGGATACACAGTACATGTTATAAGCAATGGAACTGTTGAGGAAACGGTTAACGTTGGTAGTGATGCCCGAGAGGCCACTGTTTTTAGACTTATTCCATCCACACTCTACACGGTACGAGTTGCAGGAGTTAATTTTGCCGGCACTGGACCATACTTTAGTACTCTTACGGAAACTACAAGTGAGTTTTGGGCCCCTGACTCCTACTCAAAGCAGCTCTAATATCTTACTCACTGCTCTTCACTGTGCTTGGTTCTCTCTTTTCAGCTGGACTCAATGTGTCAGTAACTTCCTCATCCACTATGTCTCTCACCATTTCGTGGACTATAGCCGAGAACATTACTGTTACCTCCTACACCGTCTCCTACTCAAACAGAAACTTGAACTGCTTCAACGACTCTAACTCCATATCCCGTATTCCCGTTAGTCAGAGCACGTACACACTGACTGGTCTTGAAGAAAGAACTGAGTACAGTATCACTGTCACGGCGTATCTACCTAGAGGAAGAACAGAAGCACGCAATGTTTATGGGACCACATTAACTGCCGGTCAGTCTCTCAAAGTTGGTTTGATTCCTGTGTATTATCGTAATCGTTATGTCTTTATATATACATGCAGCTCCAACTACGTCTCCCACTTCAATTATAATAAAAGTGAAAACTTCTACAAGTGTTACTGTCAGCTGGGGGTCAGTGGACTGCAGACATCAGAACGGAGAGATAACAGGCTACCGATTGAGGTATGGGGAGAAAGGAGGTGGAAACAGGACTGTCCAGATGGTGTCAGGAGACTCCACTGGAGGAAACACCCCCATCTCTGGACTGATTAAAGAGACAGTCTACACTGTGCAAGTGGCAGCAGTCACCAGCTCTGGTACAGGGGTCTACAGCCATCCTTTGATAATTGAGACTCCTGACAGTTAGTTAATTAAACATTAACCTGAGTTTCTTACACATTCATTATAATTAACAGACACCTTCATCTCTTTGAATGGAAGTGTCATCGCTAATCATGGCTATGTGGACATCAGTGATATTGGTTCTACTGATGACAGTACTTTATTGTGTCATACAAACCGTCCACCACCTCCCGGCGGAAGGCATTCTGATGGGGAGTGGTTTGGACCAAATGGGACCAGAGTGGGTGATCCATATCGGGATTACTATAATGTTCCCGGTCTAGTGAGAAACAGAGCTCCCATGATAGTTAGACTTATAAGAAACGTCAACACCGGTGATCCAGCTGAGGGAATATATCAATGTAAAGTAAAGGACAGTGCTGAAACTCTTCGGACACTATCTGTGGGATTATACAACAGTGGAGGAGGTAATAATGTATTAGCTCATCTTTAAAATTGTTTAAACCACCAATGTTAGGTGCCATTCGTGCTCAGGGTAATCCAACTTTTAAGGCAACTGATCCGAATGAAGCCAGTCCTCAGTTCACTCTCACCTGTATCTCCACTGGTGGACCTGCTACCACTGTCACTTGGACCAGAGACTCCACCACTGTCACCCAACGAACTGAGACTGTGTTGAATGACCCAGTGATTGCACAGTACACCCACACTTTGTACTTGTCTGCTGGTGGAAACTACACATGTACTGTGTCCAATCACAAGCCGTCATTTGCTTCAGCCAACATCATCGTCCAAGGTTAAGCTCACAAAATGTACTAGTAGAGGAGATCAGCTGCTTCAATTCCGCATAGTGTTTTATCTTGGTACCAGTTATATACATTAGAGCCAACTAACTGAATATATTCTCCACAGCTAAACCAGATTCAGTCGCATTTCAACCAGTTAATGCTACAGCAGTCAGGATCTCATGGAATGGAAACTTGACCTTCCCAACTACTGTCAGTCACAGCAGCATTTCCAATCTTACTGGAGCTGTGATGAGTGAATCTTCGCTCGTCCTGCCAGCTGGTACGACCTCTGCCACTGTGGTACTAGAAGAAGATGTAGGACTGGATGATGGAATAGATGAATACAAACATATCTTCACTCTGTACCAAATCATACTTCATGGCGTTAGAGGATTAGGGACCACAGAAACCTTCACTTTTGGTAAAAAAGAACAACATTACTAGTAAGCAAATGCGAGTGAAAATTTCAGCCATTTTACAGAAATAGTCTACATATGTATATACCGCATAATTCAGACAACTATAGGCTTGCTTTGCTTACCAATAACTAATATTTGTATGTGCCGGGCTTCCACCACTTCCCACACCCCCACAATCATTAATCTTGATTGTGGATGCCTATATAGATCACATCATGTGGAATGTGCACACAAACACTCATTATACACCAATGTTTATCATTACAGATAAGAACACTTTTCAGATGCAGTTCGGACCAATTGGCTATTGTGTGGACTGGGGAGTGAGTATAACTAAATTAATTGTCTCTTTGTAGACACTGTATAACCTTTATGTGTGTATACAAGTACTTATAACCCATCAAAAATTACTCATAGTCCTAGGTACATCTAAGCTATACACACACCTGTCCAGGATCATGGAGTTTTTACAAACTCAGCAGGGACGTTGAGTTTGCCATGTGAAAAAGAATTGATATAAACGCTATATGAGTTATAAAAAACTCCATGAGACCAACATTGCATACTTTGAACTTGCAATTTTCATAAGAGAAGAAATATTTTGTTTATGGGGTTATTGCAGTTTACCTTTCTATTATCTATGCACATAGCTAACACTGATCATTAAAAAGGCTTTTAATTCAGGCTTTTAATTAAATGGCATCAATTTAGAGAATGCTATATTAACTCTATAACATATGTGAACGCATCAAGTAAAAATAGGGTGTTCGCCACATGTTTCCCTAGCTGTGTACGCACACGGGCGGAGGGGAAATCCCTTACGTAGAGCGCAATGCGCGTTGCGCGTAATGCTCTCGCGTGGTTCTGGTGTGGCTAATCGTCGCCATATCGCGCATGCAAATTCTCTATTCGTTGTATATACTACATAACATGATAATTCATTCACAAACTCAAACTTGTCCCTGTGTGTCATAGTCCCTATTTTTACTTGATGCGCTCGCATATTATTACTGACTGTGTGCCCTGGTTGTAGCTATAGCTAACTGTATACCCTTGCTTCTCTTTTTTCTTTCTTTGTCCATCTATACAGGTCGAGAAAGCTCTTCGCATTGAGGAGCAATTACAATCTCAACTGATTCGTATAATCAACAAACGTACCAACAGCAGCAATGTGAAATTAACCACATTCTTACTAAGGAAAGGAGTGTTTCTTTGCCATGGCAACCCCACTAAAACCATCTACCGCACCACTCTGGTTAACCCTTTCCCCGCCACAAACTCCACCCACCTGGTGGGCATTATTCAGAGTTGGGTGTCCACGGGTCCGTCCCTCGTTCTAGACGGTCTACTGGTGAGGGTGAGTCCCTCCTGCCCCACCTCTATCTCCAGTCTCGATCAAGAAGAGTGTGAGACTGGTACCGCACATGACCGGCAACTGGGGGACAGGATTACTCAGACTATCAATGCCTGTGCCATCAAGAATCTTGGAGAACAAGTCTGCGGCAGGCTTGGTGGCTTTTGAAACTATACTGATAGTTTATGTAGTGTATGATTATGAATTAGTTAGGCAACTGTAGTGAAAGTGTGTACTAGGTACTCAAATGTTTTGTGGTACTATATAGAGAGTTTCTCCTTGTTCAGTAGTGTTGGCAGCCAAACCTGGGAATCAGATACATAATAGTACATGAGGAACCACTGGATCACTGTGATTCAATTGGCACCTTTGTTCACTTCCTTTTCATGAATACCAGTGCTCCTTAGAAACCTACTCGATGGAACATAATGCACGGCTAGGTAATTTGTTAGACAGTATTTGGATGACATGAACTCCGTGAAATAATTCCCATGTTTTCAAATTGACAGTAGCTCAGGGTAAGTAAAAGTAACCAGTAATCCACTGCCAACAAACTGGTGGCTGAAAGGTACATTGACTACAGGCTAGAAGGCACTCCACCACAAGGGAGCCGGCAATGAGTGGATTGTCCCCCACCATTGGCCAGTAATGGACACACACGTCTGCGTCACCCTCGGGCCTCGGCACACTTGCACAACATTATGATCCCCATGCTATGCTGCTTCCAGACCATCTACCAGAAGATGGTGATCCTGTTGTCCAGTGGAGCCTGGGTGACGATGTACCACCGGCTCACCTCCTCGATTGTCACGAGGCTGCCACTGAAAGAGCCATTGTTCAATTCGGCCAGCTCGCCATGTGTCTCCCCGCATGGCAGGACACTTTCCACACATCTGCACAATGTACAAAATCACATATATATTCATTTTAGGGTATGAGTCACGAGTCACTCTTCTTCACCCAGCCCCAGACGTTCCCATTTTACTCTCTTCCACTGATCACCAGATTGTATATCATCATTAATTTAAAATTACAGTAGGCCAGTGGAAAGGGAATAGTTGGACGGCAGTGCATCCACAGATTATGGGTTGTATTCACTAAGTAGAAAGAAGTGAAGAAATGGCTTTTGATGTGCGTGAATACATTGTAAATACAGAGGATCTGCTGCCAGATATCAGCTACTATGTGGGTTCTCGTTCTAGTATTCTGGAGCGAGGGGAAGGAAAGAGAAGATCAGAACGCATCAATGTCTTCCCATCGGCCCCTTACTTGTCACTTATTAGCAAATTGGTTAGACCATAAATCTAATCTCCCTGTGGTATATTATATACACCTTCTCTCACTCTATTGTCTACCAACACTCTGATGCACACAACTCCAGCTTGTTAGAAATTCAAAGTTCAAAGAAGGGTTAAAAATACATTGGTCAGGAAAATTGAGGAACAACTGATTGGATAAAAAGTCTTGATTTTTTCTATGATAAAAAGGATTTATTGGTTCTTTCTAGCTAGACGGCAGCAGCTGTTGGCTTGAACTTGACGGCCAGCCCCTCCATTAACAATAAATATAAACATAGAAAAAATCAAGACTCTTTATCCAATCAGTTGTTCCTACAAAGATTATCGCAGTGTCATCAAGAACAACTCAGTCCCTGTCCTGTTGTGACTCCAGTGCCCATATAGAGGAAGGAGAGAGGATCAACTGTACAATGGTGGTCCAGCATGTCAAAAACACCAATCATTACATCTACAGCAAGGTGGCCCCATTTTATACTGGTGAGAGAGGGAGAGAGGAAAGTGGAAGGCCTAATCTGCGCCTAGCCAAGTGCCTCTCCCTGCTTTTTCGTAACGGGGGTTGAGACCTTTCGGTCCACTTCTTCTTCTTCTTCTTCTTCTTCTTTATAACCTCCACTGAAGGAGAGTAGCCCTAGGTGTGGGCGAAGATGAAGTGAATCAGGATAAAAGTCGAGTGCGAGCAGATAGGATATGATGAAGGAATTCAATACACGCGTGCTGCACGGGTTGTCGTCCAACCACTCAGAGCCGAGGATGAGCGAGACGAAACGGGCCGGGTCCGAGACACATGCGGGAATGGCAGACTTCTGGGCATTGAGTTGGTAACGCCACTGGACTGAGTATAAGAAGACGATCTCGAGCATGGCCTGAAGATCAGTGCTGCTGGTAGCGATCAGCAATGCCAGATCGTTAGCATACATGGGGTTGCCACAGAAGGTACCTTCAATTGTGGCACCGTAGCCAGAGCCGGAGAGCTGATGCAGGAGGTCATTGACGTTTATAGAGTACAAGAAAGGTGAAAGAATAGCTCCCCGACTGATCTTGAAGGAACAGGAGGTGGAGGAATTCCATAACACAGCTGAAGTGAATCCTCTATACCAGTTGTGCAGGATGATCCAGATGTATCTGGGGAATCCGAACAGGAATAGCTTGTATAGGAGACCCTCATGCCACACGGTGTCAAACGCCTTCTTGACATCCAGGAAGGCACACTTCTTTCACACAAGTGTGAACTTTGACCTTATCTCATAAAAACCACCCACGCATCCTCAGAAGTGGTCAGTCGGCTCTTGGATTTGGCTGTCGGAGCTTTGATGTTGCTTTCATCTACCCTTTCAGTACTCTTAAAGTGCAAACCCTCAGCGAACTGCACATGGGGGGTACCGCTAATTGATGGGCTGGGCTCTTAGTATGCGTGTACTCGTGGTCTCCCGCTATAGTTCGCTGAGAGTCTGACATGGGCTTACTTCAACCACTTCATCTCCTTCCATTCTACGATTGGGGTCAGCCCTACCACCATTGTTCGTCAACTGGCTGATGGAGACCGGGATGTATTCATGTTTGCCAAACAGTTTCTGCGCAAAACCTAACCTTATGAAATATATTCTCATTTCCTTTATTTTTAGTTTGTGCCTCTTTGGCTTCCTTTATTGAACATTGAAGCACTACAGTGCAAACCCTCGGCGAACTGCGCATGCGCGGTACTGCTAATTGATAGGCTGGGCTCTTTCGTGGTGGTCTCCCGCTCACGGAGAGTCTGACACGGGCTAGTAGATAGCATGCAGGAGTCGATACACGCCCTTCGTTATAACTTCTTGCGCCTTCAAGATACACAGAGCAAGCGGGCCCAGTCGAATTATTAGCATATAACCATGCGCAGCGATAAAAATGATTAGCCGTACAATGCTGGAAGCGCTCTAGCTTTGCCACGGGGCATTTTCAGAGAAAACCGTTCGACCGTATCCTTTGTGAGACGAACGAACACTCGAGAAGTGAGATGTAGAGTAACAGACACGTACACACACTCACAGACAGACGTACCCACGCTGCGCATGCGCGCCGAGGGTGATGATGAGGCTTGCTCTCGCTTGTACGAAGATTTTACTTTTGACACTGACATCACCATGGATAGGTTGCAACGGCAGTAAAGTCTATAAAGTCAGGCAAATCTGGGGGTGCTGATGACCTTGATCCAGAACATCTCAAGTACGGTGGGTATATCATCCATGTCTGGCTTCTGCGGATCTTTGCTGCCATCCTCTGCCTCGAATCCATTCCACCTAGTCTGAAACTAGGGGTGATCATTCCAGTGTACAAGGGGAAGGGTCGTAATCCACTTGATCCAAACAGTTACAGGGGGATCACCCTAACCTCCGTCATCTCGAAGTGCTTGGAAAATATATTGCTACATCGTATGGAAATGCCACTTAAAGAAGCACGCTGTCCCCACTCGTCACAAACAGCATACCAGCGATCTGTGTCGTGTGCAGATGCTATATTCTCTACCCAGGAGGCCTTGCTCAAGTTCGTGAGGGAGGGCGATAGTGCTTACCTCTGCCTATATGATCTTGAAAACGCCTTTGATTCCATTGAATTTCCAACTCTCCTATCACACCTATTCAAGCGTGGAATCAAGGGGAAATGCTGGAGACTCATTAGGAGCTGGTACACAAATCCAGAGAGCGTTGTTAAGCATGGCGGCACTCTCTCCCACCCTTTTCGTGTTCATCGAGGTGTACGACAAGGATCCGTCCTGTCTCCCCTGTTATTCCTTGTCGTGATGGACTCCCTCCTACACCGTCTCCACATCAGTGGGTTGGACCTCTCCATCAACGGGCTTACCATAAGTTATGCTGCCCACGCTGATGATATCCGCTCCACCAGCAACTCAATTACCGATTTGCAGAAGCAGGGGAAGACAATTGAACAATTTGCACTGGACAATGCTTTGAAGCTGAATGCAACCAAGACAGAACTAATCAATTTCTCTGCCTGTGCTTTCAGCTCTGAAGAAATCCAACTGACTGACCAGTCTATCTCTACTCAGCAGACAGCTAAATGCCTTGGATACTGGTGGCATACCAACTTCACACCAGTGAAATCAATTGAAGAGAATATCAGCAAAGCTCGTAGGGCTTTCTTTGCCCTGGGTTCTATCGGTGCCTACCAGGGTGCCCTAAAACCCACTCTCTGGGCGTAGCCTCTTCTCCACTTTTGTGCTGCGATACTCCTCTACGGCTGTGAAAAAACTGGATACTCACCAAATCCTTATTAACTACTGTGGAGAAGTTTCAGGCAGAGATCGGTAGACGCATTTTACGACTACCCAAATTTTACTCATACTTGCTGTTATCATTGCTCTGCACTGGCCAAGAATGAGAGTTTGCATCCTTCTAAGGAAGTTAACTTTTCTAGTGAAGCTTCTCCAATCTACCAGCGACAACCTCAGCTCTCGTGTTTTCCGTACACTTGCCTCTGAGGATGTCAGTAAGATCAGTCTGGTCGAGCAATGTCAGCTACTTGAATGTGAGTTTGGTACATCATTCGCGGCACAATGCCTTAATGACCCTGGAAATGCTCAATTAGTACTGCAAGAAGCAAAAGAAGCTCTGATCTCAAAGGACTGGGAAATTGTGCTAGAGATGGCCAAGTGTCACCAGTCGACTAAGCACATTGCGGACCCTCGAATTGCCTCCTCATGGTGCAAGCTATGGGACATCGCCCTAGATCACGGAGTTCGTGGAACTCGTTTAACTCAACATCTACTGAGTGTAATGTGCAGACCAGTGTTTGGAAAGCGAGAATGTCCCATCTGCAACAACATCATCCACCAGAGCACTTCGTACTTCGAGCACGTGAGCTCAGACCACTGCAACAGTGACATATCTGTCGCGGGAGTTCTGGAAACCATTGAAGGAGGTTTTCACGAAAACATCCTCACGATTGCCACTACCCTCTCCAATTCTCTCTAATCTCTTCTCATGTTCACGTCATTTATATATGCTTATATTTTCTGTATGCATAATCGTTGTATCCCTCTTGGACTCATAACATGAACTTTGGAACTTTGGATGATAGGCTGGGCTGGGCTATTAGTACTCTCCTGCTAGTCTCCCGGAGAGTCTGACACGGGCTAGCTACAGTAGTAGATAGCATGCGGGAGTCGATACACGCCCTTCGTTGTGATTTATTCTGCCTTCAAGATACGCAGAGCAAGCGGACCGGCCTGTGCTAATTAGGGGTGTGTCGATTTGGGCAGAATCACGCATGCGTGCAGGAGTAGCGTAACTGGAAGCGCATAACGTTTTAGTGGGTGACGGGGCTGCAGTGCATCCGAGAGAGATGGCTAGGTTTTTTCGCTATCGAAAGTACGAGCCTGAACCAAGGTTTCTACACATCTCAGAACGTGTGGGTAGCAAAGCAGTCGTGCAGGGAGGACAGACCAAAGACTTCACACTGAAAAAAAGACAACATTTGAGCTCCGTTGTAGAAGTATTTGACCCGTACTCCGATGTATGGGAGCAAAAAGAAGTGAATGGAGATTACTTATCGCCGGGAACGGTCGGTGCAGCCAGTGCATCACTCCACGACGACCTTTACTCATTTGGAGGGTTTGATGGGAGAGACTTTTTCAACACTCTCCACAAACTGGACACACACACGTGGAAGTGGAGTCTGGTGTCATTTCAAAACGATGAAAGAGCTCCTTTGCCTAAAATAAATTGTAGAATGATAGCGTTTGGGGATAAACTGGGAGTATTTGGTGGGTTTGGAATAAATTCAGCACATAGAGATCCAGACACATTTTCAAGATATGAGGGTGGCCGTGGATGGACTAATGAATTTCATTTCTTTCATCTCTCTGAAGGTAACCATAGTTTACAGTACAATGCAATGAATAGTATTAATGCATCCTAGAGCAGCAAATATTTGATGAAACTTTTGGCACAGTGCATGAATGTAGTAGCGACCTTACCCTTGTGACCTACTGAGAATGCAGATATACATATTCTAACAGCACCACACACACATTACACTGTAATGTTGTTTTTGCAATACGTACCGGGGATAAGTCTACCTGTAGACTTGTAGCCTGACTAGCTCAAACTTAAAAGCCGTTGACATGGGGCTACTTGCTGTACCTGTGACGGCAGGCAGTGATATGGCCTCACCACACCATGAATAATATATGAGTATTGTTCATAAAGTTGTTTGGAAGCCATGTGCATGGATGCTTTTATAACTGTATATATATACTCTTGATGGAAAATGTACACTAGCCTATTTCCCAGCCTGAAACAATGGCCTGGAAATGAGGCCAATGCACACAAAAAGTTTACCCACTCAATGGTACAAAAATGAACCTCTGTCCAGCTCACCAAAGCAACGAGTTCCCTTACAAGGTCTAGTGTCCCGACTATGCTCCTATCCATGTGAAAAGTATCCTGGTTGACCTTAGCTCAGAGCTCTAGCCTGTGTCCCTTTGCTGCTCCTATATTTTATATAATATAGCTAATACTCATATGATGCTAGGTACCATGCCAATCCCTATATACTAAGTACTACCGTACTTAGTGATTATGTCCACTGTATATAGGAGTGTGGAGCTGTCCTGTCACCACTGGAGAGAGACCTCCTCCATGTTCTTGCCACACATTCACTACCATAGATGACAGGAGGGCAATCATGTTTGGAGGATTTAATGGAAAAGACAGCATTAATGATACCTACATCCTTGATCTCACAACTATGGTAGCTATAATCACAAATTAATTTAATACAGTGGAACCCCCATAACAACGTTCAAAATACTAATCGCATTTTGGAAACCTACCAGAAGTGGTCACTCAATGCTTTCAGCTCTGTAGGATAAAAAACACTAATCGTGCATAGAACTTAGTCGGCTTTAAATGAAACATCATCATCTCTGAGTGGTAGATTCATTTCACGTATATAATAATTGGCTACTATGCTTCAGAATGGTTGTTTAACCAACTCAAAGACCATTAAGGTATAGAAAATCTTCGCAGATAATCATTACAAGGGGAAAAAGAAAGGTTCGAAAGTGTCCTGGTTTGGAGGTTGCACTGTCTTTATTGACAACTTGCTACTAACTGTGTCACGATATGCATGCTTATTATGATCATCCTCCCAGAACTGGAGCAAACTCACAAAATGTGAACCTTGGCCAAATGAAAGGCATTACCATGCAGCTTGTTGTCTCAACTATGGCCAGAAGTTCCCTCAATTGCTGGTAATTGGCGGATTAGGAAGACAAGGCCAACCACTAGCAGATGCCTGGATTCTTGATGTAGAGAGAGGAAAATGGAAGATGGTTAGTGTGCTAAAACCTATAGCATACATGCAGAGCTACCAACCAACATTAATGTCAGCATAAAGATCAAGTAATATCAGTTGTTTTAGTGCAAACCCGTTCTTCTGCGGAATTTCTCCCCAACTATAATAGTTATACTGTTAACTCCATCTTTTATTTTCATCTTATTTCAGCCTTTCACTCATAGGTATATAGAGCCATCGAATTCTACGTGTGTGCCAATACCGCAAAGAATTTCGCATGAATATTACAGAAGATGGACAGAAAATCCATAAAAAATACCTAAGAACGTGTGGTTATCAACACTGTACATGTAAATTAAAACAACACGCCTGGAACATGCAAAATTACTGCGTTGAGACTTGAATATGAGTGTGCTACAGTTTATACCTATGTACCTATTATAGGAATACACTTTTCGGAGTCCCCGCTGGAGGCACTCTCTCACTGCTTTCAATCTGACTCGAGGATTTACAGAGGTCCTGGAATTCGGAGGATCTTCTGAGCCAAGGACAAGATATACTGATGAGACACATCCTAAACTTGCAGGCACTACCCTACTGCAATTCAGTAAGGAAAATAATAGCATGGCACATAAAGAGAGTCTATTTAGTTGTCTAAGTCTAGAGTTTTTCCATGAGGTCGCACATAGCTATGGCAGATGACGAATAAGACTTAGATGGAATGAAATACTGTACTCACATGCATTGCACATGATTGGTTACAATGTGTAATCTTGCTAACTGGTCTGTTTAGTGATCTGCAAAGGTTTTGAAGAAACACTGGAGTGCACACCTTTTGTGCAAAAAAAATTCACACGGGTAGTGTTGATGTGGATATTACGCATGCAGATAAAAAAAACTTAGCTATTGACAAGCCAAACCAACACCAGTTGTAAGAGCCAGTTTCTCGCTCTAGCCACATCAGTGTGTAGCACTTAGAGCAACCCTAGACTAGATTTCCCCAAAGTACATATCTTCAATGGTGCGTTAATTGATATAACATGGTCAAGGTAACCCAGTGCAGATTATATATAATATTGCTTGTTTTCACGCCATATCTCTTGAACACAGTCATTTCAGGAAAATCAACTTCTTAGATTTCACACACTTGTAGCTACCTCTGCACTCTATACAGTTCCAGAATTAGCATTGAAACACACAAAGACTGACAGACAAACAAACTAAGTACTGTAACCCTCACTGCGCATGCACGTCGAGGGTTAATGAAGCACACAAGCACAAAAAAGTTGAGTCTAGACTATGAGAAATAGGAAACTATATTTATGGAGTAGTTTTCTGTACATGTAAAAAAAGAATTTATCTGAAATGAAGAGGGATATTATGATGTCACATCATTGGAGCAAAACGGGACCTATATCTAGATAGAAGGAAATTTACCCATGTCCTTTTTGTGCCACACCTACATTAGAGCATCTACTGAGTCAAAACTAATAATGTGATTGATACACATCATCACAGGGCTGAAACTACGCGCACAGTGTAATATCAGGCAAGATTGTACTTAACAGTAATAACTCCACAGTTCCTTATTTGTGATTTGCTCTCCATAATTATTGCATGCTAATACTCATAGATTATGGTGAGCATTTCTTTGTGTGTAGCTATATGAAGGTGTCTTGGCTTTTTTTGTATTGGTGTACAAGTTGATTGATCCTAGGGAGATGGAGACATGGCGCAAAACAAAAAACAAGGGGTGAGCTAAACACGCAAAGCAACATTCCACCATCCCTACGTATATCATTGTCTGAGATAATTAATCATTAGACTACGGTAACACGCAATTGACCAATCAGATTGCGAGTTTAGCGGTAACTAATTTTGTTAGTTACCTCTTCCGCGGTAACTATTCGTAGCCCCGGCAACCACGCCTTCAATTCGAAAAGACGCCACGCGTGCGGACGGCGAACCGAGCTTCTGGAGCGGTTCTTCCCACGAAGAAACCAGGAACAGGCTCTTCTAGCAGCAGCGCATGACTACTAGATCGAGAGCTAGGAAGACGCTAGAGAAAGCGTGCAGGGAAAAACGCGTGCAAACGGGCGGGGGGGGCAGCGCGATCCAGAAGGGCAGCAACGCCTACAACGGAGTACGGACACAGCAGCGGGACGGACTTGCGCTGTAGTCTAAGCCGGTTAGACGCGTCGCCTTGGGAAACTACGCGATTTAGTGACCCTCGGAGCCCTTAGTAGCACCCTCGCTGCGCTCGGGACGCCGACAGCTCAGGGCTCCTCGGCTCACTAAGACTGGCTGAGAGCGGCAGAAAATGCAGTGCAAGAAGAGCGAAGCGGCCGAGGACACGCGGTAGCAACTCCGCCTTCTTTTTCTGATTGTGCGCGCGCGTGATGGTTATGCGCGCAGGTATGGAACGCCGTTTCCGCCAAAAGTAAGGGCTCTCCGCCTGTCAATAATCGATTTCCAAATCGATCACGTACTCGATTTTTGGTCAAAAATCGATTTACAAATCGATCACGTACTCGATTTTGGTCAAAAATCGATTTACAAATCGATCACGTAGATAATCGATTTTTGGTCAAAAATCGATCTCTAAATCGATCTTTTACTCGATTTTTGGGGGGAAAATCGTTCTCTAAATCGATCTTTCACTCTATTTTTTGCTCTAATCGATTTCGTAATCAATCTCGCGAAACACTCTTCGGTGTGTGATGCTGCTACAAAACTCCGTGGACTGCGGATGCACGCGAAATTGATTGATTCGGACGGTCTGTGATCTGATTGGTGTCTCGACTTCGTGTGAACGCCCCCTTTTTCCCGCGAGGCACGCGTTTGTCTCAGTCTTAGATCTCGATCTCCAATCAGATCGCAGAATGGCCAATCAACGTCATTTGCATCCTTAGTCCGCGGATTGTAGTGGACTGGGCATCACGCTTCGGATACTACGGATATGGCGTCTTTAGGACAGGTTTACGTCAAACACACGCGCTTCCTGAAGCTAACGCGAGTAAACAGACAACGATTTACCAAGAAAATCGAGTAAAGGATCGATTAAGAGCTCGATTTTTGACGAAAAATTGAGTACGTGATCGATTTGTAAATCGATTTTTGACCAAGAATCGAGTACGTGATCGATTTGGAAATCGATTTTTGACAAGCGGAGAGCCCTTACTTTTGGCGGAAACGGCGTTCCATACGTACGCAGGGGGGTCTGCGCGTGCGCGTGGACGACGCGTCAATGTTTTCCTGTTTTATCTGTAGATTTTGGAGTTTCTGTAGGTTTACTACATGTAGTAAACCCCGTCGAGGTTTACTACGGGAAATAGTAAACCTCGGCTTTGCAATCTGAGTCGATTCGAACCTAGCTCACTCTAAAGTGAGTGTAGAAAGCCGAGAGCCCCGGCATTGTGGCGCCCCGAGCGCAGCGAGGGCGCTACCCCCGGGGCACGAGGCTTTCTACCGGCGCGTTGTTACCGAGGAATCAGCGTCTAACTATTTTAGAGTGAGCGCTTCACGTTGAGCGCTCTGGCTTTCCCGTTCCTTCGTATGGCGGAGCGCTTCTAACGATGACTGGGACTGGCTCAGAGTGCCAGAAAATGCAGTGCAAGAAGAGCGAAGCGGCCGAGGACACGCGGTAGCGACTCCGCCTTCTTTTTCTGGTTGTGCGCGTGACGGTTCTGCGCGCAGGGGGGTCTGCGCGTGCGCGTGGACGACCCGTCAATGTAGATTCAGTTGTTGATTTTGTTGTTTACATGAAAAAACATGTTTATAGCATACTAGCTCAGAGGAAAAGAAAGAACCTCCCCCACCCAAGCACACAAAACACAGACAATAACATACCCAAGCGTACAAAAACACAGACAAACGGAAACGGAAAGAAAGAGGCAGGACCCTGGGTGCCCAGCCTAGAGAACCGGGGCGGTAGGTTAAAGAGTCTTTTATGGGCCCAACTCTCCCTACACACCCAGTGTACATGTACATTTTGTGTTTTCCTGTAGGTTTTGTAGTTTCTGTAGGTTTACTATTTAGTAAACCCCGTCGAGGTTTACTACGGGATTTAGTAAACCTCGCCTTTGCAATCTGATTGGTCAATTCGAACCTAGCTCACTCTAAATCGCGTAGTTCCCGCGGCTCTGCGTCTAACCTATACATAGAACAAAGGGATCGTTTAACATAGAGCTCGGTATCGTCTTAGCTGTGTTTTGCGCCATTGGAAGCAATGATTTTCCCACTGGGTATCATTAGCTACATGGCTTTATACTTACGGTTTTCAGGGCTATGAAAGCATGGAAGTAAAAGGCAATTTTCCTGAAACAACTGCGTCCCAGAGATATGGTGTGAAAATAAGCGAAAAAGGCAATTTTCCTGAAACAACTGCGTCCAAGAGATATGGCGTGAAAACAAGCGAAAAAGGCAACAGACATGTACGCGAGTGCGGTGTGCGATCGATCGCGCACGTGCCCGCCGGCTGGCACCTGCGTAATGTCGCAATAGCTATGAAACACAGAAGAGCGGACCTGAGCAATTGCTCTAACCAGACCTGAGCAATTGCTGTAACCGCTACCAGCTGATGCAACTAGCATGCGAGAAACTGGCTCCGTCGACGATGCATGGCCCAGCCCATCTAAGATACATCAACGCTACAACGTTTGAAATTTGCAGGATTTTAAATTTATTTGTAATCATTTTGCATTTGTTTGTGGGTTTTTTAGAGCAAGTGGGCCAGTCTGCTGCTGAATGGAGTCTGTTTTGGATAGTTGGCAACCATCATAGGGCATCAAAAAACACATTGAGTGATAAGATTTGCAACATGTCTACAAGCTTGGAACAACCCACTGGAGAGATTGGAAACGAAGGGATGGAGAGAGAGGGGGACCGAGCGAGGGAAGAAATTGAAGCCAAGGTGAGGGAATTAGAGAGAGAGAAGGAAATGGAGGCAAATTTGATAGATTTGGAGAGACAATTGGACAGAACCATTGAAGAATGGGAAGAGATCAAAAGATATATGAGAAAACAGGAACAAAAGATCAGCCTATTAGAGGAAGACGCCAAAGATAGAGTGAAAGTGTTGAAGAAAGAACTTGATAAGAAAACAAGAGATTTGGAAAAATATATGAAAGAGGCTGAAATGAAATCAATTGAAGCAGAAGAGCAGAAACAAGGAAGAATGGAAGCAGAAACCAAGGTACAGATGTTGAGCAGAAAGTGCACTCAGATGGAAGGTGAAATTGAAACTCTAAAAGCGAAGATAAGGTTTGAACAGGCTAAGCATACAAAGGCTTTGGAGGAGCAGAGAAAAGCAGAGGCTGAAAGGGACAAAGCTGGAATTGAAATGGTAAAGCCATTGCATAGTCAATGTGTTATAGTTGATAGTGCGCAACACAGTGAAATGAAGACAGTAAGAGCTTTCAAAGAACATGATGAAGCTGAACGACCAAAAAAACCTTTTTTTAATACACTAGATGTTGAAGTAAAACAAATGATGCAACATATGAAAGAACAAGCAATTAAAGCAATACATGAAAGAGAGATAGAGAAAATTAAAATTGAAAACTGGCAACTCAAAAAAAGAGCAAAGGCTGCAGAAAAAAAAGTGACGTTGTTAGAGGAAGGAGGGAAAAAATTCATAAAACAAGCCATTGCAGCTGAGGTGTTAGAACTGAAAAACACAAAAGTAATTCAACAGTCATTAAAACTGGAAAGTACTATAGATAGTATAGCTGAAAAAATGGTACAAGTGACTAATGAGGAGCAGCACATTGACTTGGAGGGATGTGGTCTGAGCCTTCACATACCACCCGACTCACTACCAGGAGACTGCAGTCAGTTCACACTTAACATGGCTGTGTCAAGGGTACAGGACTACAAGTTGCCAGCCGAGGATGGTATCCTGGTCAGTCCAGTTTATTCATTTTGCCACAATCTTGGAGACAGAAAGTTACTCAAGCCAGCCACACTTAAAATGCAGCACTGTGTTGCCCGTTGCAATCAACTATGCATTGTACAGTCAAATGACATGTCATCTCCATACCAGTTCCATATTATACAAGACGGAAAGTTTAATGATGGTGACAGCTATGGTTCCATTGAACTCGATCATTTCTGCAGCTTTGGTGTCTACTTGCAATGGTACTGTGCGTCCCTGATCTGGACTATAAAGTTTTGTGCAGTGCTCTACTACACTAACATCAAAAACCACAGTTTCCAGTTTAACTTGTACATTATCCCACAGCTGGATGCCATTGTAAAGGTATGTACTACCATTATTTTTGTTTAACTTAATCATCCCTTATACTTTGTGCACAGGAGTTAGACAGTGATATAAGAGTGATGGATGAACATTTTAAAAAAGGACCAATTTCACCATTTGAATTTGATGAAGCAGAATCAGTTATTCGTCTCGAAATACCGGAAGTGCCTGTGTCAGGATGGACTATGAAACATCTTAACTTAAATAAGGTATTCTTCCTATTGCCTACACTTACTAAACGATGTTAGTTTTTACCATTAACACTGTCTATTTTAAGTAAGTTTTCAAGTGAGGGTATAAACTGAAGATGTCACTTTACTGAAAAACTTCCTGCACATTCATTAGAGAGTCGGTAGACTCTCTATATAGGGATGACACGGGTGAAATCTCACGTGATCCGCGTACAAAACGACTAAAAACTCAGTGAGAATCACTTCCTAGGCCTTCAAAACATACTAGCAATAGTCTACGGGCCCATATCTACCTATACATGTCCCCCAAGAGCTAATACGCACCTTCAGTCGTCCTCGGGAGAATTCGCTCATACGCGATTTCACGATTTTCGTGTCATCATATTCTTCATCTTCTTCTTCTTCTTCTTCTTTAAACCCGCTATCTCCTTACCAGTACCAGTTCAAGCACTGATGTTTTCACTGAAGGTCTCCAATTTCGCCGGAGGTGTGCACGGACATCAAGCGATCGTTTCTTTCTTGCCGCTAGTCACTACGGTAGATCATGGAGCTCTTCCATGGTCGACCTGAACAACGCCATTTGCTGCTTACTCAGCATCAGTGATCCGCGCGCATGCGCCAGGCAGGGGCGTTGTCCAATGTGCTTGCGAGCGTATTCTACCGGGCGGGTTGGCAGACCTGCAGAGGAACTCTCAGTCTTTGTTTTATTGTTTATAAGCAAAGTTTAATATCAAACAATATCAAACAAAGATATAGGGATGGTGTCATGTAGCTTTGTGCAACTTTGCTGTGTAATGACCCCTTGTTTCTTCCTTTTTGGTGCTTCAAGCCATCCCTATATCCCCCTTTCATTTTGAAGAAATGATTTTTCCACTTGTATAATTAATGTGAAGGAAGAATTTTAAAATGTGTAGGAAGAATGTAGGAAGAATGAAAAAACGTGCAGGAAGAAATGAAGAAGTGTAGGAATAAATATTTTTTCATTTTTGACATGTGACAGAAGAATTAAGGCTTCTTCGTATTTTTCCTGCACATAAGCAAATTGTGCTGGAAATTTCCTACATTTTGCCGGAAATTCCTGCACTTGTAGGAGATTTCCGGCACATTCCACATACATTATGATATAGACAGTGTATATTCCATTCTCCATAATTATAGAGGAAATCAGACGATATAGTTAGGATGAAATCAATCATTCCATTCCAAGTGGAGGTGAGCTGGACAGGTGATCAACCAGTCAGGAAACTAACGTATGACACAGTCATTGAGGGAGCAAAACAACATCACATCACAGTTGTTTCTCCTTGTAACTTTACAGGTACGTATTATTTTTCTGTATAGGGTCATTCCTCAAATTGCAAGAATCTTGCATTGAGCAAACATATATACATGGGAACACAACAATCCAGAGAGATAGAACGTTATGGCTTCAGAGTCTTTGTCAGCTGTATTATTGCAAAAGTGGAAGGTGATTGATATAGTGTGTGAACGAGTGTGATACTCATGCACATGAGTATAGTTTCTATATGCTTCCAAAAGAGTCTGAGGGGTTGTAGTGACAAACCACAATCCAAGTTCAGATTTATTTCTCTCCCTTCCTGTGCTCATCTACTCCAGTAGCCTAGCAGTCACCACCTAGATCCACTCATTGTTTCACCCATTGATTCATAGATATGATCACTCCATCCATTATTCTGGCTGGGTGATAATGATAACTTCACCGTCGCCTATTGTTCATGGACATTATGCACTGACAATGGCTCTCGAGCCGAAACGTGGATTAGTGTTTGCTCCAAGTATGTATGAATGCCTGCTCTGCAAAACAATGTAGCTAGCTATAATATTATAGCTACTCAAATTGCTAGGATTCACATGCCATTCTTCTCTTTAATGTGAATAGAATGTGAAACAATTGGCAGTACCACCAGTATTAGCCCAACCAAGATTACACCTGAAGGTGAAGTGGTGCAATTTTTGACATAGTCGTGTGTAATACACTGTTTTTAATACACATGGCAGCATTTTCAGACCTCCTCCCACCAACGCAGCGTGATTTGATGGAGGTAGTTGGTGTGGATGTACAGGCAGACTGGGATATCGTAGGTCTAGCACTGGGACTGAACAGCGCAACCTTAAAGTCAATCAAGACCGACTATAGTGGGAAGACAACTAGCTGTATGGCAGAAGTCTTCACACAGTGGCATGATGGTGGAACAAGCGAATATTCATGGAGTAAACTGGCTGAGGTTCTGTCCTCTAGAACAGTTAACAAAGTAGGCATTCTTCCAGGTATACTTGATAAAATAAAGAAGCAATCGAACTGTTCATAATCATACAATAACTATTGTTAACAAACATTTAGCTTTGGTGATGTAAAAATAATAATGAAACGCACTAAAGTGCAAACCCTCAGCGCAAAACGTGCATGTTGTAGCATTGATGTATGTTAGGTGGGCTGGGCCATGCGTCATCGAATGAACCAGTTTCTCGCCCTAACACAGGCTAGCTGCATCAGTCGGTAGTGGTTAGAGCAACGCTGGAGTGCACACACATTCCTCCAATGTGCTGAGCGGGTCGACGTAAGCCATGCATACTGGCTTTTTCACTTGTTTCACGTCATTTTGAAAAGTGACAGAAGACTGTCAACAGAAGGAGGCTGGCTTTACAGCCACGGCAAGAAGTAGCTTTGTAAAAACTGAAGTTACTTTATACAATACAGCATACTGCATCTTGCAAACTTGTGCATTACAAACTTGTGCACAAAAAGGTAAGAAGAAAGATGGATACATGATAAATGAGGTCAGAGGCCATTTCCATTGGTCCCTCTCTTTCGACGCTCAACGAGGGATATTTACTAAATCCCCTCCCTTTCAAAGAGAGGGGATTTATTACCCGCATGGTAGACTAAATTTCCACTGCAAATCGGTAAATATTCACTCTTGTGATAAATGTCAGCAGAAAATATTTTTTACACAAATGGCACCCCATAGCCGGCGTAGCCCCGACATGAGTGTGTCGCTCTTTCTTTTAGCTGCTCTTTTTACTGCCAGCCACGCTATCATCTCGCAACCGCTCAGCTGCAGTAATTCGAACAAAGTATGAGCTCCAAGAGGTAAGACCGAACTATAGCTAGCTCAACGCAATTCCTACTTCTGCAACAGTGATCACCTACTGCCCGAGAAAAGACCCGATAGCCGAATGCTCCACGTGCTGCTGCGATAGCAGTGAAAATGTGGAGTTCTACAACCCTGATCGCCCTGAGCCGTGGTGTTCTGCACTTCCCGCCGTCTACACTGTCACATTCGTGAGCACTTGGACTGGAGTGTGTCACCCTGACTACTATATATATACCCCTCCACTGCTCACTGGTCTCCTCCGACTGGAGCCTCTCACACCACTGGCTACCAGATGTGGGATGCCTGTATGGACGACGTGTCCCCTGAAGTGGCACAGGTGTCTCAGATCGGAGCCACCACACTGATAGAGGGAGAGTACAGAGCCAACAGTGATCATATCCGGACCTGCTGCTGCAAGACCAGTGACAATGCTGACTTCTACCATCCAGACACTGCCATTCAGCAGTGCTCAGCCACTGAGGTCGCTGAGTACAAGGTCTCTTTGATACACATCATCAAGAGACCAATAAATCATTAGAAAATCTAGAAATCACTGGAAATCAGTTGGAAATCAGTAGAAATCACGCGGAAATCTGGAAATCTCTTGAAATCTCGCAACTGGAATATCAGTTGAAATCACGTGGAAATCTGGAGATCAGTAGAAATCAGTTGGGCTTTTAGAAATCTCGCGCCGCTTTTCTGCTCCATTCACTGTAGTAAACTACAAGGCAGACCCTGCTGCAGCGCGTGCCCACGCGAGTCACTCATTCCGGCACACGGCCGGCCACACACCCTTGAGAGACCAAGAAATCATGGGTATGTTGCACTCATTTCAGGGAGAGCTAAAATATAGTAACCCAGAGAATGGACCTACCATCTAATTGTCATTTGGCTCAGTTGAATTCCCATAAAGGGAAGTACCCTCCTTATTGATGTTCTGAGGGTTGTACACATTAGAAATTAATCTAGAAATCACTGGAAATCAGTTGGAAATCAGTAGAAATCAGTTGGGCTTTTAGAAATCTCGTACGTCATAATGGTTCGTGTCGGACCCCTCAGTACCACCACACACACTACAGGTACACACCGCGAGAGCTGAAAATTTCCTAAACATTTCATACAAATAGGAAGCACGTAGTAGTACAAGTGGAAAAATCATTTCTTCAAAATGAAAGGGGGATATAGGGATGGCTTGAAGCACCAAAAAGGAAGAAACAAGGGGTCATTACACAGCAAAGTTGCACAAAGCTACATGACACCATCCCTATATCTTTGTTTGATATTGTTTGATATTAAACTTTGCTTATAAACAATAAAACAAAGACTGAGAGTTCCTCTGCAGGTCTGCCAACCCGCCCGGTAGAATACGCTCGCAAGCACATTGGACAACGCCCCTGCCTGGCGCATGCGCGCGGATCACTGATGCTGAGTAAGCAGCAAATGGCGTTGTTCAGGTCGACCATGGAAGAGCTCCATGATCTACCGTAGTGACTAGCGGCAAGAAAGAAACGATCGCTTGATGTCCGTGCACACCTCCGGCGAAATTGGAGACCTTCAGTGAAAAAATCAGTGCTTGAACTGGTACTGGTAAGGAGATAGCGGGTTTAAAGAAGAAGAAGAAGAAGAAGATGAAGAATAATTATGATGACACGAAAATCGTGAAATCGCGTATGAGCGAATTCTCGCGTGGACGACTGAAGGTGCGTATGAGCTCTTGGGGGACATGTATAGGTAGATATGGGCCCGTAGACTATTGCTAGTATGTTTTGAAGGCCTAGGAAGTGATTCTCACCGAGTTTTTAGTCGTTTTGTACGCGGATCACGTGAGATTTCACCCGTGTCATCCCTATATAGAGAGTCTACCGACTCTCTAATATTATAAATATGAGAGGAGACAAGTAAATAAAATATCCAAAAATGAGGGCATATAGGAAAGGGAGACAAGATAGGGATGGTATACATGAAGCGGTTAATGAACGGCTTTGAGCACGCTGACACCCCCAACCTCATCACACAATCCCTATATTGTTGCCTAGGTGATGGGTGTATTTCCTCTGCTGTGGTGGTAAGCTGAGCCGTAGCAACTGTTTCATTGCCATTTGAAAAGACATTCACCATTACAATACTCAATACAAATAAAGCCATGCTACTGAGTAACCAACACGTCCAAGTGGAATTAAAGGGAATGTGGCAGTATAAAAGTAGAAATAAACAACAGGGGAACGTGAAGCTTTTAGTAACCATTATAACCCACATTTACCCCCTTATAAAACACCACATTCCCTATAAGAGTATCACACCAGGCAACAATAATATTATGGGGATTGTGTGATGGGGTTGGGGGTGTCAGCGTGCTCAAATCTGTTCATTAACCATGCTTCATGTATATATCCCATCCCTATCTAGTCTCCCTTTCTTTTTATACCATCCCTCAGTTTTAATCCGTAGGATTTTTATTTACGTAACTAACGTGGTGGTTGCACTATAGTTGCGGTTCAGAGGAGGAGAATAGTTGTGCAACACACATGCGCATAACTCTCATAAACGTCTTAATCCTTTCTTGAATCCATAAAAGCAACTTTTATGTTTTGCAGAGTTCGCTGGCACGCATGGCATAATTATTAAAAAAATCAATGTTTTTCACAGCAAAAACTGGAATACAGGCAACAGAATATGCAAATCAATGTCATATCACACACCAATAAGACAGTTTACAGTAATGTCCAGCATGTCTGTATACGGAGAACCACACGTATGTATTACTGCTGATGGCATAGGTCATTGGACGATCCATATGGTTGAGATGAAGAGGGGAGGGGATAGGAGGATGGAGGTTGTGTTGGAGCAGGTTCAGGGAGAGAGGGCGGGGGGACATGTTGATGAAGAGGTAGGGAGGAGATGGGAGTGGGCTCAGCAGTCTCTGTGGGAGGAGAGGAGGAAGTGAGACATGAGGTTTGGGGGGAGGTGAGGTGAGGCGTGTATACCTGGCGGACATGGGGGGATCTTGGCACATTTCTGCTTCAAGTCAGTGTACTTGGCTCTGAACATGTTCCTTTCAGCTCTGTACCTCTCTATCTCCTCCCTGCAGACAGATAGACAGACAAGACAGACAAACAGACAACGGTTATGCTTGCAAATGCAAGCGAACGCAAGAGTCACAATCATTCAGCAACTAACTGGTCCTCTGCAAATTGTGGATGCTGTAAAAGACTTACTTAGCAGCAGTTTCAGCAAGTTCAACAGGACCAGGCTGCCTCTGCTGCTGCTGGGCCTGATTCAATTGAGGGAGAGAGAGAGGAGAGACAGAAGTGAAAATGTCAAACGTAACACACAGACCTTGGCCTGAAGACAAGAGATTTGAGAAGTGAGCCTAGAAACCTCATCTTCCATTCCCTTCATCTGAGTCACACACACAGCGGGAAGAAGAAGGTTGCTGACCACTATCTGCTGCTGACTCACTCACCTTTGTGAGAAATTTCTCTTTCCATTCCTCCTCCTTGTCGCCCACCTTTGTATTGCTGTCCTGTACACACACACACACACACACT
Organism: Geodia barretti; assembly: GCA_030341885.1. Classification (NCBI taxonomy): domain Eukaryota; kingdom Metazoa; phylum Porifera; class Demospongiae; order Tetractinellida; family Geodiidae; genus Geodia; species Geodia barretti. The sequence continues at coordinate 32,317 of CASHTH010002178.1, forward strand.
CACTCACCATTGTTACACTTGAGAGTATCACTAGACTCAGAGTAAAATACATCACCAGGACCCTAGAGTAACAAGCCCACTTCCCCCTTAGGAAATTCCATACTTATAACATCTCAACTCCCTATAAATGAGAAGAAAAGGAAGATAGTCCTACAGATTGTGGGAGGCGTGTGCCAACCTCACCGCGGGTGGCTGCCTAGTGGTCCAAGGTGTATGCATCATTAACTGTTGACTCACTTCTACTCTACTTGGGGACATGCATGGGCAGTATTGAGCTATTATTCTACTCTATGGTTTCTGTGTCATTGCAAGGGCACCTAAGTTGTGGAGGTAATAGGGGAGGGCAAGGTGCTGCTGTTAGAGCGGAACAGTGTGTGTGTATGCACTACACATACAAGCACAAGAGTAAGACATGGATGCCCAGCCTTGAGAACTGGGGACGGTGGGTTAAAGATCTTTGATGGCTAGCCAACTATTCCCATACATCCAATGTCACAGACTCTCGTGCAAAAACTACAGCTTACAGTACTGTATTGAAGTAGTTACAATCACATACATTAGAAGCTCTCTGGGGGACTTGCAATCCTATAGTTCACAGTGGGGTATTTATAGGGAGTTGTGATGTCATAGGTATGGAATTTCCTAAGGGCTTGTTATTGCCGAGCGCGTTAGCGTGATTGCCGAGTGCGTTAGCGTGAGGCAACTACTCCGGGTTGTATTCTCGTGATATGCGTACGTTCATACGTGTCGTCATGCTTAAGAATGTCAATTAGTCACGCTTAGGAATGTCACTTCCGTCATTCGTAGGAAGTCTAGCTTCCGCCGTGCGTGCAGATTCGTAGGAAGTCTGGCTTCGCGCGCAGTCAGTAGAGCATTGGCTGGCAGGTGCGAGGCAAAATATGCGCGTGCGCATTCCTAGTTATATTATATAGGATCCTGGGTGATGTATTTTACTCTAGTGATACATTATACTCACAAGTGTAAAATGATGTATGTGTGTGTGTGTGTGTGGATGGAAGGAACCTGATAGGAGATCGGGGACTCTCTCTCCCTCTCCCTCTCGATCTCTCCCTGCTGTTCTCCCTGCTGTGTACATATGTATGAACAGTCACATAGAGAGGTGAGTGTCAGTACAAGTCACTTACACTCTATATAGAGGTTGTAAAATGGTTCCATATGTACAGTTGTCCATGAGAACAGTAAGTTGGGGGGAGAATAATGTTTACAGTAAACATACATAGGTATGGAATTTTATAAGGGGGAAGTGGGCTTGTTAGGATCCTGGGTGATGTATTTTACTGTAGTGATACTCACAAGTGTAAAATGTGTGTGTGTGTGTAGATGGAAGGAACCTGATAGGAGATCGGGGACTCTCTCTCCCTCTCCCTCTCGATCTCTCCCTGCTGTTCTCCCTGCTATGTACATATGTATGAACAGTCACATAGAGAGGTGAGTGTCAGTACAAGTCACTTACTGAATGACACACTCTATAAAATGGTTCCGTATGTACAGTAGTCATGTAACTTGTCCATGAGAACAGTAAGTTGGGGGGAGAATAATGTACATGTCTTAATTAGTGGGGAACTTTGGAACTTTGGAGAAAACATACAGTAAACATACATACAGAGCGACGCATGCATATTATGTATACCTCTACTGTAGCCACAGACACATACCATAAAACTGGAGGAGTATTATAGATAATATTGTCTGAATATAACTCCGTCAGGTATGGAGCTTGGCATGGTATATACCTACGTAGTATCAAAGATGTATGGAGCTTGGCATGGTATATACCTACGTAGTATCAAAGATGTATGGAGCAGAACGTTTGCTCGTGTTTTCCTTTGCTATTATTTCTATGCCGCGATACTGCAGAAAGCTATGGGCAGTAAAATTATATACAAGTAAATAAAAAATTCTTCGAATTAAAAAAGTGTGGAATATAGGGATGCCATAAATGTAAGGAGACAAGACAGGGATGACCTAGTGAACATGATGCAGTGGTGCATTGGATGATGGCTACATATATACTTTGAACTGACATTGCTTGCTCGTGTAAAATTTCCTCCACACAAGCCCTATATTCGCGAAGTACGAGTGTATGATGCACAGCTATGATTTATTTCATAAGCACATTCAACAGGTAATACCATCTACTCCGTTTTCAGTTGTGACTGCATTGTGTGAAGTCTATGACTTCTACATTTGCTCAACTAACAATGCTGCCATCTACATACAGAATCCTTTCACCATTGTCCTCGCACTTCACTTGTTCTCGCACTTCACTAAACAAACAGTAAAGGTGACGACAATATAGGGCTTGTGTGAAGGAAATTTTACATGAGCAAGCAATGTCAGTTCAAAGTATATATGTAGCCATCATCCATTGTACTACTGCATCATGTTCACTAGGTCATCCCTGTCTTGTCTCCTTACTTTTTATGGCATCCCTATATTCCACACTTTTATTTCCTTGTCTCCTTTCCTTTCTTTACTGCATTCATTTATGCAATAAAAGGGGATATTTTTGGGCATAAGCCCATAAAGAAAGTAACATTAGTGACCTTAAGCTATCGCCTCAGACGTTTTGCCGTCATTCACATTACATCAGTGCACCAAGTTTCATTGTTAGAGGACCCATCATAAGCAGGTTATAGGCACTGACACCATTTAAAAGTATTTTTGCCTGAGGCTGTTTGTTGTTGTTTACAACCTTATAAGAATCAGTGTACCAAGTTTCATTGTTAGAGGATCCACCATGAGCAAGTAAGAGGCACAAACACCATTTACAAGTTTTTATTGCCTGAGGCTGTTTGGTGCTGTTTACAAACTTGTAAATTCCATTGTCATGTCATGAACTCTTGGTACAGTGGGTCCAGTTAATATTATATCCATGGTGCATCTAAAAAATAGATAATATGTGGGATATTCTACAATGTGGGTGTGTATACCAATGTATACTGTGACCCAGATATATAGCCACAGTGCTGTTTGTTTAGCTAAGCCAATCAAGCTAGGCTAGGCTAGCTGTTTACATAAGCTAATGAAGGCAGGTGGAGAATGGACAGTTACAAACTCCAGCCCAAGGTTGTAGAATGCCTAATTACGCATGCGCAATAATGACAATACGTTGGCAAAAACCAAAATTGCTCAATTTTTCTATGGTAATAGGCAGGATATGACATTATATACATTATGTAGGACGGCTTCACAGTCAGGGTCTGCAGCATTGGATTGAAGAGCTACTGTTCCGATGTCCTTGATCAGGATAAGCTCCGCCTCTTCACCTCCCATTGTGAGACTGGAAAACGCGAACAACAAAATTCTTGAGAGTATAGCTCCTCCCCTGCTGCATAATGCCAACATTATCTTCCCACAACGCGACCCTTGCTGAGGAGCTTTTATCTATAAATACATCTTGCACAGAAAACACCACATCTTGCATTGACTTGTCTGAAATTGAAATGGGATCTTTGACTTCATAGTAACCTTTTGAACTTTCTGCAGTGAGAGCTTCCGTTTCTATCAGTAAAGACTGCACTTCTATCTTCCTTGGTGACTCCCGTATTTGACTGCTGGACTTCAGCATAACATCATAGCCTTCACCATACCTTGATACTTTCACTTCACAGTTAATGAGTTGAACTGGGAGTTGTTTTTGCTGATAATCCTGGAGTTTTCTAAGCCGAACCCGACTAGCCGTATCTGGGAGGTTTCGTCAGCTATGGTTCCATTGAAGAAAACTGATTTTCTCCCTTTTTTTTTTATTGGGGACAATTTCGCAAATACAACACTTATAGTCAAAAGCAGTTCACTTTATTATACAGCCTATACAGTGGAATAAAGAACACCCTGGGCCTATGAAAATGGTCCTTTATTCCTTTGAACATGATGATTTTCTATAGTGACAGGCACTGCACATTGTTCACCTGCATTGCATTCCTCTAGTAAAGATGTGTCCTGTATTAAAATTTTAAACATTAGAGGACAGGTGTCCTGCACAGAGAGGTGTCCTTTATAAGAGGTTCTACTGAAAGTAAAACTTGCTCATCCATGCTGTCTAGATATGAAGTGGCACGGAGCAGTAATGCTTGCATAAATACATGATGTAGCTACACACTGTAAGGTTTAAAGCTTTCTTGATTACGTGATGTACACATTCTTTTGGCTTGCATAACGCTGGAATGCTGAATATGCGAACTTAGATATCTGCTGAGCATTAAGCAACTGCACTTGCATAAATCTTAATCACAAATATTCGTCAGCAATAAAAATCATGATCTCCAATAATTGCTCATCTCAAATATCTGCTAAAAAATTGCTCATATCATAATATCTGATAAAAATTTCTCATCTTAACTGTAAACCATTAGCCTTTGCTTGCAATGGCATGGAACCCCTCGACAAAGATCTATGACAGGTCTTACACATCCACTCTCTACCATCAATGCTAATGTCGCTGAGATCAGCACTGAACACCTTCTCAAGCACATGAGGACAAGCTTTTGTGAATTTGGTTTTATTACACTGAACCACACTCTTTCTGTACATCACACGATGGCAACATGTGCATACAAAATCTGGCCCACTCTTTACATCTGAATGAAACACAGAAATGCCACTTTCAAGTGGCGCACATCTCTTTCGTCTATTTGACACACATTCTTTGTTGGTTTGTTCTCTATGTAAAATTTCATCTGCCGTTTCTGACGCTTTCTTGGATTCTTTATGCAGCCTATCCATTTCTTGCCTATGCAACGTCTGTTGAGGCGTTTCTGATGCTTTCTTGGATTCTTTACGCAGCCTATCCATTTCTTGCCTATGCAACGTCTGCTGAGGCGTTTCTGACGCTTTCTTGGATTCTTTATGCAGCCTATCCATTTCTTGCCTATGCAACGTCTGTTGAGGCGTTTCTGACACTTTCTTGGATTCTTTATGCAGCCTATCCATTTCTTGCCTATGCAACGTCTGTTGAGGCGTTTCTGACGCTTTCTTGGATTCATTATGCAGCCTATCCATTTCTTGCCTATGCAACGTCTGTTGAGGCGTTTCTGACGCTTTCTTGGATTCTTTATGCAGCCTATCCATTTCTTGCCTATGCAACGTCTGTTGAGGTGTTTCTGACGCTTTCTACGCAGCCTATTCATTTCTTGCTTATGCAACGTCTGCTGAGGCGTTTCCAAGGCTCTCCTGGATTCTTTATGCTGCCTATCCTTTTTCTGCCTCGTAAAAGTTTGCTCCAATGTTTCAGACGTCCTCTTGCGCCCTTTGCATATTCTGTCTTGCTCTTTTCTTGCTAACTCATCTTGCTCCGACTCTAACGTTTTTCTACTTTCCCTTTTGGCAATGCACTGCGCCTTTCTTTTAGATGGGAAGGCATGCCCGCATCCGCAAACGGCTCATTTGACGTGCGACATGGTGTCGCACTGCGGACATACTTTCCTCAGAGGTCTGTTACTTTCCATGATCACTCCACGACTTCGTCTGCTGCTGGCCGATCCAACCAACAAAAAAAACATGGCTGCGTGTCAATATATACAAGCACAGAAAATAGATACTGTTCTCACTATTATCTATTCCAAGAGACTGATTTGCTCCACGACTGCTGCTGCACCGCTCCGACTTCTCCGTCTGCTGGGCTGATCCAACTAAAAACCCATGTGGCCGCATGCCAATATACGCACGCGCAGAAACCACGTGGCTGCCCGTCCTAACAAAACCCACGCGGTCGCACATTCTCATGCATGCATTTTTCTCTTGGCATCACATGGTCTATTGTTACATGCGTATAAACATTTTCGAGTTCATATCGCGATTACGCAATCATTTGCCCACAAAGATGGCGGCTGGGAGGCATGCCCGTTCACGCACCCATGCGACGATAAAAACGACGGGAAAAGAATGTTTTATCGTTCTGTGGATTACTTTCTAGCAGTTAGGAACTTGCCCCTACTGCTTACCGCTACCGGTGTCGACCGGTCCGTCGCTACCGCGCACACAGCGATCAAGAGCAGCTTCAGTGTCATGTCGTAGCTAACCTTAGGTTCTCACGAAAAGTCACTTAACATTTTCTTATATACTCGGCAGTCTGTGCCTCAGCAGGTCACCTTCTATGCAGCCTTGTCCCATGCAAGGTGTACATGTGGATGACGTACACGCTATACAGGCACGCATGCGCGGCAGTTAATTGGTGGGCTGGTCCATTTTTACCGTTTTACTGACTGGTGGTCGTTTACCAGCTCGCAGAGAGTCGGTCACAGGCTTGCAACACTGCTAAATAGCACGCGGGAGTCCCTGCGTTGCAACTTATGGTGCCTCCAAGGTATGCAGAGCTGGCCGAAGTAAGCCAGTGCTAATTTGCATATTAGCTCCTTCACTTTGTTTCACGCCATAAACTTTCGAACGCAGCATTTTTACCAAAATCACCATTATTAAAATAAAGCCCGTGTGGCACTGAACCCATTGGAATCGCTTTTTGGCCGTCTTATTGCACGTAGCGAGAGAAAACATGGTAACAGAAAGACACACGGACGGAATGAAAAGTGCAAACCCTCGGCGAACTGCGCATGCGCGGGACCACTAATTGATGGGCTGGGCTTTTTATGCCTCTACTCGTGGTATCCCGCTAGTAGCTCGCGGAGAGTCTGCCACGGGCTAGCTACAGTAGTAGATAGCATGCGGGAGTCGATATATGCCCTTCGTTGTGACTTCTTGTGCCTTAAAGATACACAGAGCGAGCGGACGCGGTCGAGGTACATAAGCCTGTGCTAATTTGCATTTTGGCTTGTTCACTTTCCTTTCACGCTATAACTTTCGAACGCAGAAGTTATATCAAAATCGCCTTTTTTTAAATGAGGCCAGTGTAGCGATGAACCTGTTCGTGTCGCTATTTCGTTGCGCGTAGTCGCAGAAAACATGGTATCATATTCCTCCTCCATACAACCTCTATGGGAGAGAAAATCAGTGCGCGACTTCACCAGGAGCTAGCTAGTCTCCACTATGCGTTGTGGCTTTCTCCGGTAAGCGCAGGCCTATTCGAAAAAATGGGCGTAAGTATCCTCTTGCATGACAAAGGTCAACAACGTGGCCATACGCATTTTTTGAAACTGCCTGTGGGACCCACTGTATATTCATGTAAAAGCACACAAAATGTAAGAGATTTGCATGTTGTAATGCTCACAAACTTTGTGCACTTTCTCAAAGTGCATCTTTTCTTCCTCCTCGCCGTGCCTCCATATTCTCGCATGTCGCGGCAATTTCGGCATGTGCCGCAATTCTCCCGGAGGCACCCAGGGCACCCACGACACCCCCTGCCCCGCCTCTTCGACATGGTGTGACTGGAGATGGAAAGAAATGGAAACCGGGGTACCGGGTCACCACCACTCGACTCCCGCGCGACTGATTTAGTGAGGGGGTGTAGCGCGTGCTCAAGAGCGCGCGCCGCCGTACACGTCATTGGCGAGCGGGAGCGAGGCAACCTACCTAGCTAGTCGTTCGTTCGAGCGGAATTTTCTATATAATAACTAGTGCAAATGTTGAACATTGTTGGCGAGCGGGAGCGACCCAACTTGGGATTTGCCCGCGATGTTCAGGTTGCATAACGTGCCGTCAGCGCACAGCTTTCCTTTCGTGAAGCAAGACAGAGCTACCTGTCGCCGTTACATAACGTATTGTACATTGGCAGAACGGTGAGCAGGTGAGCAGAACGGTACTTACCTTACGCTTTCAACTCGTCAGTCGTGGTTCACCAGGCAGCTGGCATGCAGCAGTACGTGCACGAGCAATCCTAGCGTATTTGCAAGTTGCAGCTTGGAACCATGAAGATTGGGAAGAGGTACAGCCTCGGTCAGTCACCGAAGGTTGCAGCGCATGCCGTCGAATGGAGGAGAGTTCTCTAGCTGGCTATATAGATCGATCGGCGCATATCGCGAGGCACCGTGTGTGAAAATGTGTAAAAATTTGGAAATAGTTTCGGATAAAAAGAAGCGCGTACAAAGACGCGCATGCGCACTTACACGACGTACGACGACGGTCGTAGATATATATATATATAATTATATAGAAAAATCGCGCCGTTCGTACCACTAGGTTGGCTCGCTCCCGCTCGCCAATTATACGTCCGTCCGTCCGTTATAAGTGCGCATGCGCGGTTTTGTACGGGCTTCTTTTTATCAGAAGTTATTTCCAAATTTTTACCACACACAGTGCCTCGCGATATGCGCCGATCGATCTAGCCAGCGAGAGAACTCTCCTCCATTCGACGGCATGCTCTGCAACCTTCTGTGAGACCGAGGCTGTACCTCTTCCCAATCTTCATGTTTCCAAGCTGCAAATACGCTAGGATTGCTCTGCTGCATGCCAGCTGCCTGGTGGACCAGCTAACACACGTCGCGTTGTCGGTCAGCCCCATCGATCGCTGCCTAGCCTACTGCCATGCCAGCTGCCTGGTGGACCTCGACAGACGAGCTGGACCGTTCTGCTCACCGTTCTGGCATACGCTCTGCGCTGACGGCACGTTATGCATCCCGAACATCGCGGACAAATCCCAAGTTGGGTCGCTCCCGCTCGCCAACAATGTTCAACATTCTTCTAGTAATATGCATCGTGGATGGCGCGCGGCCTCCGAGCTCTAGCGCCGAATTAAGTTAACCCTCGGCGCGCATGCGCAGCGAGGGTTACGGTAGTCGTTCATCTGTCTGTCTGTCTGTGTGTCGACGCTTATTCTGACACTACAGGCTACGAGGCCGCCCATTAGCGATACCAATGGATTCAGAACTACGGGAGCCTGAAAACTCATTAGGCGATTTTCCTGAAACGACTTCGTTTGAGAGATATGCCGTGAAAACAAGCGAAAAGGCCAACTTCGCACTGCTCGCTCTGTGTACCTTGGGTGCTCAGGAAGTCACAACGAATGGCATGTATCGACTCCCGCATGCTATCTACTACTGTAGCTAGCCCGTGTCTGACTCTCCGCGGCTACTAGCGGAAGACCACGGGTAAACGCATACAAATAGCCGGCCCAGCCCATCAATTAGCAGTATCGCGCATGCGCAGTTCGCCGAGGGTTTGCACTTTATCATTAACCCTCGGCGCGCATGCGCAGCGAGGGTTACAGTAGTTTACCTCGATGCGCAGTTTGTCTGTCTGTGTGTCTGTTACTCTCAATCTCACTTCTCGAATGTCTGTTCGTCTCACAAAGGATACGACCTACTTCGCGGGCAATGAAGGTCAGAAATTTCGAACGGTTTTCTCTGAAACTGCTCCGTTGCAAAGCTAGAGCGCGAAAAATCCAATATGCAAATACACAACAACGGACGGGATGGCTTACCACAGTCGGATCGATCCACGTGCTCTGCGTATCGGAGGCAACCAGAAGATGCAGCGCAGGGCGTGAATCGCCTCTCGCTTGCTATCTAGCAGTGTAGTTAGCCCGCGTCAGACTCTGCGCGAGCTGGGAAGAGACCACGAGTGACAGCTAAAACTAAACCCAGCCCATCAATTAGTGGTACTGCGCATGCGTTTACTTACGCGTGCGCGTCACAGTGCGCCGAGGGTTTGCACTCATTACCCTCGGTGCGCATGCGCAGCGAGGGTACTGTAGTTGGGTGTGTGTGTGTGTGTGTGTCTGTGTCTGTTACTCTACATCTCACTTCTCGAATGTCGTCTCACAAACGATATGACCTACTCAACGGGCAATGAAGGTCAGAAGCTTTGTGGGGTTTTCTCTGAAAAAGCTAGAGCGCTTCAAGCCATTTTTATCGCTGCGGAAAATGCGCATGCGCTTATATTTAGCACCTCGACCGGGCCCGCTTGCTCTGTCTATCTTGAAGGCACAAGAAGTCACCACGAAGGGCGTGTATCGACTCCCGCATGTTATCTACCTACTGTAGCTAGCCCGTGTCAGACTCTCCGCGAGCTATACTAGCGGGAGACCACCACGAAATAGCCCAGCCCATCAATTAGCAGTACTGCGCATGCGCAGTTCGCCGAGGGTTTGCATAATTACCCTCGGCGCGCATGCGCAGCGAGGGTATATATTGTAGTTAACCCTCGGCACGCATGCGCAGCGAGGGTTACTGTTTGTCTGTGTGTGTGCCTGTTACTCTCAATCTCACTTCTCGAGTGTCTGTTCGTCTCGCAAACGATGCGACGTCCCGGGCAATGAAGGTCAGAAATTATTCTCTGAAAATGCTCCGTTGCAGAGCTACAGCGCTTCCACCATTGTAGTCGCCATTTTATCGCTGGCGGAAAATGCGCATGCGCTTATATATAGCACCTCGACCGGGTCCGCTTGCTCTGTCTATCTTGAAGGCACAAGAAGTCACAACGAATGGCATTGCTTCTTCTTCTCTGCCAAGCTCTTTTCTGGGAGGGCCCGATAAAAGCAACCGGTTTCATCTTGATTCCATATATCCTCTAGAGAGTAACCCCTCAAAATAGAGGGCAACCTCTCCAGCCATGAACGTCACCACTACCACTAACTGTTTTATGTTGTGCCTTTTCTTAAAAGCCTCTAGCCACCCATTAGATGCCTTGAAAGTAGTGTTGCCAAGGCGACTAGCAACTTGGAGAGCTTCCTCTTGCAACATAGGCCCAGTAACCGGAATACTTCGCTCTCTTGTAAAGCTGTACCATTCATACATGGCGTCATTGATATCTGCATGCGTGGGTAGCCGACAGCGCTTCCTAGAAGATGGAACATTCATCGTGTAGTCCGCAAGAATTGTCTCCTAAAACCTTCTGGATTTGTGTTCGACCACAACGAAACTTTTCAGTGATCGAACGCGATCCGACACCCGGGTTATTCTGAACATATTCAATCACCTGAAATCTCTCGGCGAGCATGAGCTCCTTCCTTGCTGCCATAGTCTTCTTCGGCCAGGACAGCTAGAGCCAGCTGTTTCGGCCACGCGCGCCGTAGCTATAGGGGGAAAATCAAAAATCATCATCAAAGGGTTTCCGAGCAAGACGGAGATCCCGAGTACAGGTACAATCTTCTGGTGGATGTCACGGCTGTCTACTATGACGAAATCGACCACATTGAAGTTGGAGATGTGGTGACCGTCAAGATATGCAGCCTGCCTTTCAGAATCAGGTTCAAGCGCACCTTATACCACCTCGGTGGTTCCAGAGAGTGTGGAACAAATGAGCTGGAGGTAAGTCAGAATGGAGTCATTGCCACCACCCCTGTGCTGGGACCAGACGGAGCGGGCCCCTGTCCCCCTCACATTCTTAGAGGAAGCTGCGATGACCACGTTGATTGGTGGCATAATGACACCAGTTTAACTTTTGATTATTACAGTTAGCTAATAGATTTCAAAGAACTTCTGGAGATGTTTAGTAAAAAAACCCTTCAAAAGGAGATAGTAAAGAAGAAGAAGAATTGGCGAGCGGGAGCGAGCTAACCTACCTAGTGGTACGAACGGCGCGATTTTTCGACCGCGCGTACGTCGTCCACGGGCTTCTTTTTATCCGAAAAACATTTCAAATTTTTACACCGTAATTTCTCGTGTATAATACTAGTAGCCGAATATGCATGGTATTTTTGGCGGGAGCGAGCACACAATGACTGTATCTGCATTAGCCATCCTAGCCTATTTACAACTTGAACCTTAGACCACGAAGATTGGAAAGAGGTATATACAGCCTCGGTCAGGTATTGAAGAGCGCAGCGAATGCCAGCGAATAGACGGGAGTTCTTTCGCAGAGATTTCCCATCGATATGACAGCTAGGCAGCGTGTAAAGAATATGCGCGTTCCCTGCTCAGGAGTCTCACTGACGCGATGTTCTCTTTCCCTCTCTCTTCGACGACGAACGGCATCCTCTCAGACTGATGCGAGAATACGGAGCTACACACACGTACGCACGACACATCCTGGAGCATGCGCACTTACACGACGTACGCGGTAAAATTGCGCCGTGTGGACCACTAGGTTAGCTCGCTCCCGCTCGCCAGTAACACTTTCTGATCTGATTGATCGGTCTAGAGAAGATGCCCTTCGTCGACGAGAAAGGGAAAGAGAACGTCGTGCCAGTGAAACTTCTGAGCAAAGAGAGGCTCATCTTTCTCGACGCCGACTGCGTGATAGGGAACGGGCAAGGGCAACGCCTGGCCACGGAAACAGCGGAAGAAAGGGAAGCACGACTAGCGAGAAGTCGTGTAAGAGCTACACGTGCTGCGGAATCAGAGGAAACGCAACAGGCAAGGCTCCAACAGATCCGAAGCTATCAGACAAGGCGAATTGCCGCCGAGTCTGTCGAGGAGAGAGAGGGTCGACTACAGTTACTACACATGAATCAACAGTTTCTTTGCGCATGCACACAATCGTTAGATCGCTCCCGCTCGCCAAAAATGCAGTGCATTCACCTACTAGTATGATGATTAATATGATGACACAGATATTGTGTGTAGGCAAATTCTCATGGGGCTAACTGAAAGCATGTATACATGAGCCATTTTTAAAGGGCTAGTTTGCCTTTTTGTATGCACATCATGTGAGATTTGACCTGTGCCATCCATGTAGAGCATCTACCAACAATCTGATGCACGCAACTGTTGTTAGAAATTCAAAGAGGAGTTATAAAATATATTGGTCAGGAAAATTGATGGACCACTGATTGGATAAAAGAGTCTTGATTTTTTTCTATGATAAAAAGGATTTATTGGTTCTTTCTAGCTAGACGGCAGCAGCTGTTGGCTTGAACTTGACTGCCACCCCCTCCATTATATCAACAATGAACTCCAGGTCCTGGATCTTCTCTGCCAGCTCACCCATCCGGGAATTAGTCTGCAGGGGGTCGAGGGAGAGAATCAGACATAAACGTCACTACCCTTCTCTTTTCCCCTCTCCTCCCTCCCTCTCTTGCAATCGCTCTATCTTCCCCACATGCCAATATTAAACCCTGTGTTCTTTCTCTGCTCCCTCCCTTGCTGCATTCTTTGTTTCTCTCCCATCTCTTACATTTTGAATAACTTTGTCTTGCCATTTGCATATTGATGCTCTTCCTAATTTCCCTCCCTCTCACTACTTTCAAAAAGAAAATGCCCTGTCCCAATATTCCATTTCCCTCTCTGCTTACTTCTCTCTTCTCCTTCTCCCTCCTTTACCTCCCCTCACCTGTCATTCACTCTCTCACCCGTCACCTCCTCTCCCTCCCACCCCTCACCTCTTGCAACACTGTGCCCTGTCTCTCCAGAACCTTCCCGTACTTGCTCTGGAAGGTGGCCAGTTTCTGCTCCACGTCTGTGCGGTATTCGGAGTAGAAATAGTTGAAAACCTGGTCCCTGACGCCCGTGTTCTCCTGGTAGAACAGGAACGTCACCTCCTCCTTGTAGGCCTCCATTATGTCCCGGAACCCCTGCCTCACCTCCTCCTCCCTGCAATACAGCCACCAGAAGACCATACATTTATACATAGACTAACATGTTCATACTTGTAGTGTAACATCCACCAGACTTGCCATACTTAGAGGTTTAACAGCCAGCACCAAGGATAGTTTTAGGCTTTAATGTTTGTTGAATGCCTACCGTTACCACAAGGCTGAATGGCAAACGTTCACTTCAAGCTTGCGAACTAGTTTGTGAGCACATTGTTGTGGAAAAAGCAAGCGGCTTGAAAACACTCAAGTTGAGCTCTTCTTTGCATGACACAATCGCAGATCTATAGCTAGTGGGAAGTGGGGGAGAGTAAACAGAGTGGTAGCTAGTGACTCACGTCATCTGGACCTGTCGGTACTTGCTCCTGCGAGCTGCAGCAATGTTGACTGGGTCTGTCGTCTTGCGTCGTCTGAACACAATCCTGTGTGGAGAAAGTCAATGGCCCCTCACTTTACCAGCTCTAATGAGCCGTGCATCTATATACATACAGTGCAACCTCCAATAAGGGACCCTCCGAGGTAGGGACGATCTCTCTACGAGGACAGTTGTTTCAACCCCATGCTAATACTTTAGTGTATTATTCTCCGAGATACGGATGACCTCTCTACAAGGAATCGTTGGCCCCATAGAGCCCCTTGTTCGGAGGTTCCACTGCAGCTATACAGGTGATGTCATTCATGGAACTAGGCTGAGGTTTATTCTCTAAACTTGGTATAGCCGCATGCACCATTATATACCTCATGTAGAGCTTGAACTTTTTCCATGAAGAGTATCGTCTCAGGGCTCTGTCGGGCAGATGACAAAATAAGGTGAGAGGAAGGGAATTTTAAGGAGATAACAAAAGGAGAAAGGGTAAGCGATTGAATATGTTTCTCAGAAACGATATTCACAGAGAGCAATGTGCACTGCTGTAGTAAGTTTGCTAATTATTTTTTCGCAGAGCACATCTTCGTAGATTGGGAACTAAATAATTGAGAAAACGATGTATATACCTAAAATAATATTTGGTGCTAGGGTATACAATAGAGTTGACACAAAAACACAGATGATTGGCTTTTGGAAGAATTAAGCAGCGCACTGATGTATTTTTGTGCAATGTGGACATAAACAAGAGACGGGATTCCTTGGACTTTGGAACATGACAACATGCAGGAGGTGGATATATAAGATAAGCTAGCTCACGGGATGTCAATGTGGTGAGCCTCCACGAGTTGTTTGAGCTGCAGCTGCTCCTCCTTGTCCCCCACGAGAGAGGTTATGTCGACGTTGCTGCCCATGATCCCGTCCACACTGTCTCCCTCTCGCGGCCACTCTCTCCTCACGTCGTCACTACTCTTGACCAGCTCCTGCAGTGGTAGTATATACAGTGAAACCTCTGAGTAACTCAAGGGAATGTGGCAGTCCATAAAGTTTTTACTGAAGCTTTAACTAAGCAATAGGACCCAGTGCAAGAATGCAATTATTTTCTGGTTTTTTAGTATAACATTTTCTCCTTATATACATAATCACAGACATGATAATAGTGTATATAACTGCAGATAGAGAAAGCATCAGATGGCTAGTAGGCTAGGTTGATAATGGCTGACCCTTTTGCTGCTGTTCTTCTCTTTCACTGTGTCAGGACCAGACGCCTCATCTTTCTCCCCTCTCTCCCTCTCCCTCCTCTCCTCCCCCCTCACCTCCCTCTCTCTCTCCCTCTCCTCCTTCATGCACTTCATCATTGAGTGTGGCAGCTGAGGCTCCAATATTCAGCTATATAATATACACACAGAGATAGTGCATCACTTGCAAAAGTCTACGAAGGTAGTCTTTCTCTTTCTTATCCTGCATAATAATGACAGAATTCACCCACTATTGTGAACACTTTTCTGCCTGAGATTGTGTTAATGCCATATTCATCCTCAACGCCACAAGCAACTGACACATAAGGAGGGGAATCATTCAATGTCCTGTCACACATACGCAGTATAAGTATGTGATTTTATTCTGTTAGGGAGAAAAACTAGTAGATCTGTAGCTACCAGAAATAAAGCCTCATTCCTGCATACTACAATGATTCATACGGGGATACTTGGGCCCTATTGTTTAGTTCTATCTTTAGTAACGTTTCTCCTTACTGCCACTTTAAAAGTGACTCTCTGAAACTCCCTCACCTCTTCTTCCTCCTCTTCGCTCTCCTCCTCAATAATTGGCTCGTCAACTTCCACTGGCTCCGGCTCTGGTGTCGACACCATCCGAGGGACGTCTGAGGCCCCGCCCAGTTCCCTGACCACACCCTCCATGCGGTAGAAACTTGTAGGAACCTGTTAGAGCGTGCGAGTGAGGTGGAAAGAAAGAAGCTAAAAGAGAGACGTAATTTCTGAGAGATCCAGGGTAGTCACATTAGATATGGACTGGTTAAGTGCTGCAATGACATGTTCAGTCGTTTGATGTTTGTCTTTGTCTTGTGTTGAAGATTTGAACCACTACCACCCGAGTTGCCCTGGTAGCTCAGCTGGTAGAGTGCTTGCCTAGAGCGCAGAGTTCCGTGGGTTCGAATCCCACCTAGGACAGCTCCTTTTTCAAGGGAGCAAAGAGAAGAGCTGTCTTGTTTGCTTTTGAATGCTCCCTCGTCATTTGCATTGCTTTAACCCTAGTTCCTATATAACCCCAGGAACTATAATACTGTGCTGCCTCTCTCGGCCACTCTCTCCTCACATCCTCACCCCACATAATTCAAAGAAAGAAGAGAGGGGATAGGGGGATGGGACTCACTCTGTACTGCATGTATCTGTTGCTCTTGCTCTGAGACCTGCTGTAGAGAGTGCTGTTCATTGCATTCCTCAGAACTGTTCCCAGCTCCTCTTCCACGCTGTTCAGGTCTAGACACACACACACACACAGGTGATCCCATGATAAACAAATCAAGGAGAGGCATAATTATAACGAGCTTTCTTGGTATCAAGGTTTCAAGGTTCTCTAGCTGCCTAATGACTGAATGTTTCAAGGTTCTCTAGAGGTCTTTTGGATTTACCCTGATGTCTGTTAACTTGCAAAGTAAAGGACACAGAGGATGAAATAGAGAAATCACGCAGGCTAGGTTGCGTTGCATTGTATGTGAAAGCAGTTCCACATTTTCCCTTTCCTTGATTAACAGCACAAAGCTACACAGCATGTAATACTAATATTATAGTAGAAATAATTATATAGAACACACCTTCATGGTACAACTCAGTGGTGTACATCTGTGCCTGGACCTTCTCCAGACTCTGAGTTCGCAGTTGGAACAACTTACGACGAATGACCCTCTGTGTCTTGTTGCAGGCCACCTGCCAATGGACAAAGACAGCGACATTTCCTTACAGACTGCCATTGAAGTAAACTCCGGCTTAGCTATATACTGAGTTTCACACATGCCCCCACAAAAGTAGTTCGTCTAGTTATTTCTCATGACTATCTGGGTCGGTGCATTGTGCAAACCTAAAACCATACCTATTGAGCAAGGCGAGAAATGAAACACATAACTAGCGACTCTGCCCATTAAACTCACCCTCCCCCCACTCATACTCTGCCCCTAGGATCCGCCCACCTCAGGCCCCGCCTACCTCAGTCTCTCTGTCGACCTTTTCCTTGAGAGAGATGTGTACGTTGCTCCCCTCTCCAGCCACAATGGTCTGAGAGATGGCCGCCTTCTGCTTCTCCACCTCTGCCACGCAGACCGATATCCTCTCCTCCTCTCTCTGCTCAGCTGCAGAGCAGAATAATAGTTGCAATTACAAACTCTTGACTACACTCTTGCTATTCCTTGCTCTTGCTATCAATTAGGCTAGGTACAGTATGTACTGTTGCCCCGTCACGCCATGTCAACGTTGCGAGGATAGCTATATAGAATCCATTTCTATCTTCGCAGCATGACGTGACACTGCACAGCACAATGCAACAAAATTATTGTGAACTTAGCCTTGGTGGCGAGGAATATGGCTTACGATTGAGTTCTTTTAGCTAGACACTCGTTAAAGTTTGTGCTGATTAACATTGAAACCCTTGGATTAAATTGCCACCAATTTTCTGATCATACATCTCGAGCATTATGTCTGTATCCAGCTACATTACCTTCTGCGTCATTGTGAGACCTTTGAGGCTGGTAAATGCCCAATACACCGTGCTTCTATTTGCTATGTTTATGCCTGAACTTCACTTTTGCTTCTCACACACACTTATGCCACTTTCGTTATTTATTTCCCTCTCCCATTCAAATTCTCCTCTCTCCTTCTTTCTTTCCCCCTCTATTGCTTCTTAACTCCCCTCCCTCCCCCACTCACCCTGGTACTTGTTGCAGGCAGTCTCGAGATGGATGTTCAGTTCGTCCAGGGCCTGCTGGAGGTAGTAGCTCACTTTGTTTTTGGCACTACTCAGCAGAATGTCGTTGCACCGACCTGACATCTCCACAACCCTGAGAGGCACACACACACAGACCAATAGTGGGTCTTTATTCTCATATCTAGCCTGTGTTCTCATTACTTATAGCTAGGTCAGTGGTTTGAGGACCTTACCCTAAGTAAGCCCAAAGTCCAACAAGTGTGTGGTAGTGACTGACCCATTCAGTCTACTGCCTGCTCTTTAATCTTCCTATTTCTCACTTACTTATAAAACCTCCCCCCAAGCAAACAGCCGAAGCCCATTTAGTGAGGTAGCAGCCTACTCTTAAGTGTTCCTACTTTAACTCAGTGAAAAGTCCAAAGTCCAAGCCCATTAAATGGGGTAGTAATCTACCCTTTCAGTCTACAGCCTACACTTTTTCTCAGATCAAGAAAACCTGTTTAGCTCTCCCTCTGTTTCACTCTCGCCCTCACCTGGCCTCGAGATCCTTGATGTTGCTGGCCTCCTCCAGTTCCCTGGCAACAGTTTCCACATTCATTCCGGCCACCTCTTCAAATGCATCGTAATCCTCTTTACCATCTCCTGACAGACAAACAACGGTTATCACCACACAATCTTTTCACAACTTAACAAATTATACGGTGCTGTTTCATAGCTATCATCAACTTACTCTCCCAATTAATAGTAGCTAAAAATACTAAAGTATGAACTATCTACGGCACATTTGTGTCATATTATAAGAGCTTGAGCCTCATGTGTTTGGTGATTAGGACAATTCCCCATTACCTACTTGAACAACAACCTTTGGGACATGTTGTGGTGAAAGTAACATAACCTTAACAATATGCAGCTGAAATATGAACTGGATATACTGTTGCCTCCATCTATAGGTAGCAGAGTAAGAGGGTTGCTGACCTTTGGCCTGGGTGTCTTTGTAGAAGGTGAGGAACTTTCTGGCTCTCTGGAACAGCTCTCTGTTCCCTGGGTTTTTGGCCAGCTCCCTTGCCATCAGGGCCCACTCACCTGGGGAGGGAGGGAAAAGGGAGGGAGGGAGAAACGAGATAGGGAAGAGTTTGAAGTCGATTGAATGTAGCTCAAATAGGCACCACCTATATACAACTAAAATTTGTCATCTATACTCTGGCAACAAAGTTGCATCACATTCATGTACCACCATTTGTCTCATTGGGGCCAAAGCACCCCGAGGGTCAACTTAGGTTAGGTCCACAATATGTCGCATTGCCCCATCATGCTGTGCCGCGTCACATGGTCCTCGCGACACGGCAAAGTGGCAAGGTGTGATGGTTCAATGCGAAATATTGCGAACCTAGCCTTTCATTGCTAATACGCAATACATGCATGGCTGAGGTAG
The DNA here is from genome assembly GCA_030341885.1 of Geodia barretti. NCBI lineage: Eukaryota > Metazoa > Porifera > Demospongiae > Tetractinellida > Geodiidae > Geodia > Geodia barretti. Next base: position 51,430 of record CASHTH010002178.1, read on the forward strand.
GATTCCAACTCAGGATCTCAGGATCTATTCCGTACTAGTGGAAAGAGCAAGCCGAGTGCAACACACACAGAGATTTCACTGGTGGGGTGACCAAATGGCTCCGCAATGACATAACAGTACCGAGAGACTGTTAGAGTGACGACTCTACCACCAAGTGAGAGACAAATGAAAGGTACAGTTAGCAAACAAAAAAGACAGAACTCGCCGGGGTCTGCACAGTATTTCGTATAAAAAGAAGTGCGTAATCTCAACGCATGCGCAAGACGACGTACAAGTTGACCTCCGAGATAGGGACTACCTCTCTACAAGGGACAACTTGTTGGCCCCATAGTGTCCCTTGTTCGGAGGTTCCACTGCAGGTGAGAGAGAGAGTAATTCCAAGACCATTTACCTGAGACAACGACAATCTGTTCTCGGGGGACCATGTATCCGAGCTGCTGAAGACCTTCGTGGACGTGGTCTTGTGTGGTGTCGGCACTCAGCTCCTCATCCTGCTTGCCGGTGTAGTAGTGGTCGTGTTGGGTGACTGCTATCACGATCCTTCTCCCGTTGGACAGGTCTGTGAAGGAGAGGGGGGAGGAGGAGGAGGAGGAGGAAGAGGAGGAGGAGGAGGAGGAGGAGGGGAGGAGGGGAGGTGTTAGCAACCTAGAGCTATGTACGTGTAACCTCCGATAAGGGACCCTCCGAGATAGGGACAACCTCTCTACAAAGGACACTCGGTGTCAGCTCTGAGTCTGACTGCCTCTGTTTCAACCCCATGCTAATACTTTAGTGTATTATTGACCTCCGAGATAAGGACGACCTACACAATTGGCACATTTGTCCTTTATTCATCAGAGGCATCTCTTGTTAGGGACAAGTATCCTTTATAGAGAATATCCGTTTTCAATGGTTTCACTGTATAAACTTTCCCATTGCCAAACCCTGCTGTGAAATGTTGTGAAGTGCATGGTTATGAGTGTAAACTAGCTTCTCCTAGCTACTGTAATACCAGGTACTGCAACACGCTGTACCTTTGCAGAGAAACAAACATGGTTCTATGAAATAATGTCTGTTTCGTTATAAAGTGCATGGCTATGAGTACGAACAAGCTTTTCCCAGCTACAGTACTGCAACATGCTGCATCTCGGCAGGGAAGAAACACGGTTCTGTGTACAATAACCTGTCAATACAAACATGTGTGCATGACTAGCAAGCACAATGTTACAGCACACTCAATCATGCCAGCAGAGCTAAGCATTAGTGTACCCTGACATGCATACACTAAGTAGTAGAGCTGACACATCACTCTGACACTGAGAGAGCAGTACTTGTGGACAGACAGAGCACCAAACAACACCTAAACCACAAGTGCTCCCACTCTTTAGTACAACTTCATTTGAAAAGATAGCTTCAATTGGCTAATGAACAGTTATTCACTGGGCAACCTAGTCATGAATATGGATTGTGTCGCTGATTGCTGAAACCATGAGCTTCAAAAATGTGATCAAGTGAAGACAAAATTAATTGGCTAATGGAAAAACTTAAGCCTGGTTCACAATACGATGCTAGACTTTGGTGTCATTTTGTTTCGTCAGCTACCGTCGCACCGTCAATACTGTGAACAGCGCAGCGTGTTGATGAATGTCGGTGACAAAACTAAACTAAAGTCTAGCGCCGTATTGCGAACCAGGCTTTAGTCATCAGTACAACATACTGAATGTTCTTTCGCTGATTGCTTAAACCAGGTTTCAAGTGATGGTGGGTGAGAGGGTGCAGTAGTGGTATATATAGCTACAACCTGGATCAGAGCCATGGAGCTGTCCCAGGATCTCCATGTCAGCCTCGTCCCTGAGCATGGTGTAGGCCATGACCATGAGACAGGCACTGCAGCCCTCCAGACTCTCCCCGGCTATCCTGTCTATCAGGGCTCCTCCTGCCTCCCCAAACCCTGTGTACAGAGAGAGAAAGGGATAGGGAGAGGGGTGTTAATCGTAGTGCAGTTCAATCATATCTGAATCCCTAGGGTTGGGTAAAATTAATGGATAAAAGTGAAGGAGAGCTAGATTGTGTGGAGAGAGAGGTTTTGCAAAAATGGTAGTGTTTCAATCGTCCCGCCTTTTCATAAAATTAAGGTGTCTGGGAGATAAGTCAGACAACTGATGTATAGTTGGCCCTGCCCATTGCTCATAATGAGGGTGCGTTCTCACACTTTAACACATGTGGCCCATGAATGGATGTGGCAAGTGAGGGTTGGTGCACTTTAATAAGAGGGATAAATGGCTGGTCTGAATTCCCCGTAACTCCCATGGGACTCTTTACCAATAACATAAACATTAACAGGCTTGTTGAGCACCGTATACATTGTCAATTGTATGGCTCTTTATGGGGAAGGCGATGATCGTGTCTTGCTATTCAAAAGAATTCAAAAGAATGACCAGATTTTCTTCGGAAATGCAGATGAGTCAGAAAACAGAATCCATTTCCGTATTTCCAGCACATTCCTTTAGTGTGTGTGTGTGGAATATAATAGCTTTCTCAAATTTAATGGGCGGCATATGGTGTCCATGGTAAGGGTTGGCAACCTTGCAATTATCACCAGCAGATAGTGTTACATACTCACAAAACACTCTCCCCCTCCCTCCCCTTCTACCTTACTCCACCCCACCCTCCTTCCTCTCTCCCTCCCTTCCTCCCCCCTCCATACCCTCCTCTCTCTCTCTCTCTCTCTCTCTCTCTCTCTCTCTCCTTTCCTCTCCCCCCTCTCTCAATATTATGAAGCTCAAACCTAATCTAACCACCCCAGTCGTATTACGCTATGGCTACCTAACCATAATCCCATAGTTCACCACCACTCATGCATGAACAACAAATCGTAACAACAACGTTTAGATGATGAGCTGTGCTTGTTTGCTGAAAACATGCAGCATTCATCCAGTATTATGAAAGGGGAGTCTCCAAATGCCAGCTATGGTGCAGGTTTTGCAACAAAACCTCTTCAGTTTCAAGTACAGATGTTCGGGTAGCTACAGCTAAGGAGCTATACATTGACCCATGCATGAGTACAAAGGTATGGTCAAAGGTAGTTAGGTATGACATAGGCATACCTGGTGTGTCAACCAGAACGGGTTTGGCATCTCCAGAGGCACTGTTGAGAATGGGGCAGTCCAGTTGGAGATAGAGATCATCGATCTAAGAAAAACAAGACACCAGTCAACGGACAACAACATACACACACATACTACACACACAGCCCTATAGGCTGACTTATACAAATGTGCACCTAGAACTTCTCAGGTTATCCAACCCAAACTGTGATGCATCAAAATCAAGGTTGGTGAGCTTCTGTAAGAACAGTTCCCTTCAGTTTTAAAGTGTGAGCTGACACAGACTTAGCCTATGTAGTAGCTTACTAATGCAGGTATATTATGGACTACACACCCAGAATAAAATTGTTGAAACTGACCATTTTGTTGTTTGTGCGAACTGAGTCGTTCTCTGTCGAAATGAATTTGAGAATTTCTTCTTTCCCAGTGGCTACCAACTGCTTTTGTGAGTCCAGTAGCCGTGGTCCATTCTGATGGGGAGGGTGGGAGGGAGGGAGGGAGGGAGGGAGAGAGGGAGGGAAGGAGGGAGAGAGGGAGGGATGAGGGAGGGAGGGAGTAACATGTGATATGAGATAAACTGTAGAACTTGAGGTAAGAGAACACACACACCTCCATATCTGGACTGTGCTCTATGGTAACCATGACAGCGGTATTGTTCTTCCTGTGAGTTGGCAGTAGCCTGCAGTGATCAATAGTGGAGACAGAGGAGGAAGAGAGGGAAGGAAAGAGGGAGGGAGGGAAGGAGAGAGAGAGGTGGTGGGGTAAGAAGGAATGTAGTGAGAATCTCGAAGATAAGTATTAGCAGGAAATGAGGCTTGTCCAACTTGTAAACTCCCACAATCTTACTCGTGTCACCTCCACCAACAGCTAAAATAGCCCAGCTCCCTAATAACATCACTATAAACTCAAGATTTCACATAGCTGTCTACGTACGTATTACCACCATTCCTCTCTGTATAGTAAATCACACATCTGATTCTCCCTCTTCCCCATCCCTATCCCTCCCTCCCTTCCCCACTCCCTCTCTCCTTCCCTCCCCCACTCCCTCCCTCTCTCTCCCCACCTCACCTCTGCATAAGGAGCGAATCAAGAAGTGTGCTCTTGCCCACACCATGTCTCCCCAGGACAGAGATGGCCACCGTCTGGTTCTGCAGCTGCGTGCGGATCCGTTTCGACTTGTTCTCATTTTGGTGGAGGACTTTGTTGGAGAACAGAATGTCCAGCACTTCCAGTGCAACCTATGACATCATGAGTAAAGTTACACTCAAATCCAGTTTATATTCCACTAGTGCACTATGCAGTTGCCACAGAGTAAGAGTTTTGAAGAGAATGTCTTAGAGCAATCCACAAATCATAAGATCATAACACCATAATGCAGCTCTCTCCCAAAGGTGTCTACTAGGCAGAGTATTGTGTACACATGGGAGTCGCATGTTTTAGAGAGAGTCCTAAGGCTGAAATAACTGTGTGTTACTAGAAACTCTCCAACTCTCCTAGCTTTACATGTTTGCACACACTGCGTCTCTTCTGACAATTCCTCAGAAATATTACACCTGGAACACTTATATATAAGAAGTTTTACCAAAAACTAACAACCTTCCAGGAGGAGGTTTTGAAGGGATACCCACTGGTAGGGGTTCGCATGGTGTGGTGTGACACACCTTGGCATGACTGGAATTTCAACTGAATTTCAGTGTCACAGTCGAGCCACTGCCTGGCAACGGGGATGGTTATCCGGCATAAAAATGACACAGTGTGTAGTGTGTGCATGGCAAACGTATTTGGTTATGTGTGCACACACAGCAAAACAAACCGACTTTGTTTTTGTAATCTGCCTAGCTACTCCAAAATCAAATCAAAAAACGTTATAGTGTGCTTTAAAAACAAATTTCCAATAGTCAAGTTATACTCCATGGCCCAATACTTGGTTTGCCTTGTAAAGAGTCAGCAAAGATTGCATGAAGTAGCGAGCTGATGATTAAAAATGTGGAAAGTAGCTATATATCCTTACAGGATTGTAAGCTAGGTTAGTGTGGAGAAGAAGTCAGTCTAAGGAGAGTAAGAGACGAAGGTATGGCAGACTGCATTCTGAGGTCCACCCAAGATTGGCATCCAACCTGCATTAGCTCACTGCTGCTTGCTACATTCCTCTGTAGCCAGTCGACACCATATCACAGCCCCAAGAAGAAGAACAAGAGCTTAACCGAGGAAACCCACCGCTGCCAGTGTTGCATACCGTTGCATACCGCTGTTGATGTGTAAACGCACTGTACCATATTGTGCGAGAGAGAGACTAGTTCAGCACGGTATGCAAATCACCGTACGACTGAATTCCTGAAAGAAATCGGATTTGCATGCATTGGGATTCCGGCACTCTGTAATCATCGGTATCAGTGGTGATTACGTAACGGTCACTCGAGAGAGAGATGGATGTGAGTGGTACACCAGCTATTACACACGTGTTGAGTATACCTGTGAACTAGAGTCATTCTACCAGAAAATTGTGTGTGCATGTGGTCATAGACAGCCTTACACTCAGAAAGTAATTGCAAAGTGAATATCACACTGTCCCAATCGATAAAATATCTATGATTTCAGAGCTTATCGTAACACTCTCTGTGTACACTAAAATTTCCCATTGCAAAAACAACAGCAAATGTAGCCAGATGATAATATTTTCCAGATAATAGACAACGTTTTGCAACAAACACCACCATAAATGAACGTTTTGAAACACAGGCAATGCAAGCAACATAGATTCGAGAACTTGTTAGGGAACTACTGTAACTGACCTGGAAGGACTCTTGGATGTTCTGAGGCTCTCGATACTTGCTGCGGACCTCATGGTATGCCACTCCATGTCGGCCTATACCCACAGCAGAGCAGAGAACAAGTCACGTGAGAGTCATATCATTGAGGGGCAATTGAATGCAGCTAGCGCTAATGCTATTGTTACATTACATGCTGGCTATTGCCATAGCTTGTTTAGTACTGAGCTTCAGGCATTCAATACGTCCTCCCACACACACTTCACATCTTTCATTGAAAACTGAATAGCAGCAGTAGCTAGTTACGCTACTGGTAGATTATTATACTGAGCGCATTGAGTTTTCAAAACCAGCTCTTAGGCGCAGTGCGAATGTAGCTAAACGCCATCACCTTCAAAATCTTCTTTGATGGGGACTCTGTGAACGACCTCACCCGTCGTTTCAGCCATGACCAGCTTGTTTTTGCTTCACGTCTTTCCCCGCACGATGCTGTTTTGCGTTCAGGAATATTCTAATCCGCGGGAGGTATATAGATCGGTGGAGAGAGTGCGAGAGTTTTATGCGACGCACAAACCGCGCCCGGCCCGTAAACAGAGCCTAGATCGACCACTCCCGGTTCACCACCCTGCGCATGCGTAGTTCGCGCGACGCCTTACGCATGCGCGTGTCGTCCTAGTGGGCGTGTGTACATACAGCACGTCCTTTTCGCTGCTTTGTACTTGTCCCTCCGAGCTGGTCTAGAATCATTAAAGTGTTCGCCCGCTCTCATAATGACGATGAATACCCAACAAAGGCCTCTGCTAATAGAATGAGGAGGACAAATAGGAGGAAAGCAAGCACTGCGAGAAAGGGAAAAGGCTAGAATCGCCAAAGTAATCCGTGTCACAAAGATCTACTTTGGCACATGCCTCCTGCCTCACATGATTTTATAGAGACCTATTTGTATATAGGGATAGCTTACACCCCAACCCTCATTAGTTAATGGGGGTTGGTGTTTGAGGTGTCATGCAAGGGTCACTTGCTCATTTTGCACTGATTACGGGCACGCTAGGCCGAGGGGTTAATTTGCTCGTGCCCCTGTTAATTGGTTCTTTCGCTATGCTTGCCCCTTTCATTGAGCCTAAGACACAAAACATTACCTTATTCACCACACCCCTTTATTGGGACCCCATGGAGCATGGGGTATCCAGCCAGCAAAGGCATCACTACCCATAACCCTATATGACCCTTTGCACGGTGGCCACATCAGGGAATAGACAGAGAGAGGTAAGGAAAAAATACCCAGGGAGGAAGGGAGAGGGGAAAAGAAAAAACAATAGTAGTGTTCTTGAGCCAACACAGCCTGAATTCCTGCTGGAACTGCTAGCAGTTTGTGCTGCTGCCAGGACTCGCTGCAAATGCTGGCCACGGTGGTTACCTGCCCCAGTGTATGCGCATTCGCTAGCCAGTGCACATGCCTGGTGATCAACCTTGCTAATCGGTCTGCTGCCATACCCTTTAAGCATTCTCCAAATGATCCTTGCTGGGCCTTTTGCTGGCTTGGCAGATGAGGTACAATGGTGGAGGGGGCGGGACTAAGCCTCTGTACTTCCCCCGCCACAACCTGCAGTCCTTATATTATGTCCTATGTTAACTCATGGCAGTCTAATTATCATTAAACATCATAGATTTTTTTACTACTGCCTGAGCAAAAACACACAAAATATCACTCGATGTCTCAAATGATTATGGGGCAAAGATTCAAAAACTCTGACAGCGTATAGTATGGAGTCAACATATACACACACACACACACACACACACACATACAAACACAAATTGGTCCAAACACACACAATTGAAGCAGGCACAAACCTCACAAACACTGAAGACACATGCACAGACGGTATATATACATGGAGGCACACAAAATGACAGTGTGCAAATCAGTCAAGAAGATAAAATACTGTGGGTATAATATATGGTGCATCTAGACCGGGACTAGAGAGAGTTCAGCCAAAGGCCTCCTGAGAGGTGTATGTGCAGTAGAGAAATCCGTCGTCGTCCTTGTCTGAGGAGTACACGTCACGTAGCATCATGGACGCCCCTGCCATCGTACGGCCATTAATGAGGAGGTAGAATGCCTGGGAATCTGTTAGCTGTAGCCTTTGTCTGGGGGGAGGAGGGGGAACGGGGAGGGAGGGGCAGGCGGTAGGGCAAGTATATAAAGTGGGCTGCATTTAGAATAGTTAGTGTAGTATAAACAGTGAAACCCTCTAATTCGGCTTCCAGTAGGACAAAGACAGTGGCCATATTCATGAGGTGTGGGAGTTAATTTGCATGCAAGAACAGCTTAAGGGGGAAGCCCCTTAGTTTGATCAGACTGATGTGTTTGGTGGTTTATTATGTGTCATGAAATCATTAACCCTCGCCTGTGCGCAGGGAGCGAATCTGTTCAGTGAAGGAGTCACTGAGGTATTGTAGCTAGTAGCCATTGGCTGCTGAATGTAGGCTCTAATAAACTACTATTGGAGCTGCATAATCAACAGTGGCGACGGTTATGCACTTTCAAGTGCTTTTCATTGTGTTTTAGTACCTGCATAGCGAGAAGGCAACAACAATCCCAACCCCCTTAGCTTTTCCACGCACACACAATTCCACCATGCGTCTGACAACATAATAATATGCACTAATGCATAAAAACGTGTTTGCTAAATCTTGTAATAACTTTACTAAATGCCCCCAGTGCTGTTTTCCCATGCAACACATTCAAAGTGCACATGACATAAGTTGGACACATCGTCCATTGAAATCCATGAGTGTTAGACGCCCTCGGGCTCTTCACGTAGACTCGATGTCTAACTATTATGAATTTGGACCATCAATTTTCACAAAGATACGCACGTAGGTGGGAACACGCCCAACAGAAAGATTGAGGGAGGGAGATTGTGAACCAAAAAACTCGGAGATCTCACCGGATGATGGCCGTGAGTTGGCATCATGTTCAACTCCTCGGGAACTAGAAACTTTGACTTGTCCAACAGCGGCAAGTGTTTCTCCCTCCTACCACGCTCCACTATCAGCTGAGGGACGCAGGGAAGAGAAAGAGGAAGGAGAGTATAGAAGTGTTGGGGGTTAAGAGAAATTTGTAAGTGGAGGTTTTTAATTTAGTATAATAACTCACTGGGACTTTGTTTGGATGCCGCTTGGCTATTTCATCCACGTCTCTTTTTCTATCAGCTGTGAGTGGAAGTGAGGGGAGAAAGATGGGGAGAGAGACGGAGGGAGGGTGGAGAGCATGATTTTATCCATTATAAACGAAACGGGAGAGGAGAAGGAGAAATGGGGAGTTGTGAGTGGGAGAAACGGCAAGAGAGGAAAGAAAAGAACAGTGTGGCAGAGAGGTATGAATGTGAAATACCAAGAGGTAGCCATAGTAACAGAACCATTCACCAAGCACTCAGAACAGTGCGTGGAGAGGGAGAGCCGAAAGCCAGAAGCAGTTGTACAAACAGAGAGGGGATCGGGGAAAGGAGAGAGCAGAGGTGGGAGGATATGTAGAGGAAGCAGAGGATAGAATCAGAGAGGATTCAACTCTCTCCCAAATAAGCCCACGTCACAGCGGTCTCTCGCCACAGCCCCTTGATGTGGGTCCGTACATACTATACTACAGGAATTCCAGAGTGCCATAACAAGCTTCTGTCCCAACTTCTCTCCCACACTCAGTCAGCAGCGGCTCATTTCATTATTACCTCATCAAACAAAGACGACCGTACACTTGCATCATAGGCAAGTACTAGCACGCGTCAAAACAAGTGCACGTCAATTGCAGTACGTACGAAATAAGTTTGGCATCTCGTTCGAGGCTCAAGAGAAGTTGTGAAGAGATGGCTTGCCGGACCAGGGCCAAGATCACACCGATCGTGGCCGATCACTCAAGCAATGAAGGAAGCGAGCGAATCCTTGCCTACATGCCGTATGAATCCCTTTACGTAGCGTCCTCGCTGCACTCAGAATGCCACAACACAAGGCGTCTCACGGACTCACTGTCTCTATAACAGTCTAAGTGCAGATATGCAGTGACATCATACACAAGTGCAATATGTGCTCTGACATCACAGGCATCTTACTCCACAATTCTAAGTGTGAGGTAGTGTGACATAACACTGGGGTTTATCATACAAGGCAGCGCAAAGGTTACAGAATGTTGTACTGGGCGACTAGTAGGTGTTAGCTGAACTATGGAGTGACTAATGATATTCAGTCCCTGAGCAGCTGAGCTAGCAGCTGAAGTGTCTAAGGAAGGTATAATTAACACCCACACACTGCATAAACAGGCGCAAAGGTGAGACTACAGCAGTACACACTGTAGTGTGCAGGCAGGGGGTTATTGTGTGCAGCAAACCGTGCCAAACTATGTGAATCTCAAGGTGTAAGAGTTACTCGGAAATTCAGAGTGTGAATTTCCCACATGCAATTATTCTCAGCTCACAGACACAGACAAAGCAACAGTAGAGAGCAACACAAACATACCATATAGTGTTCATTGATTTCCCTATTCAGCTTGTAAACTGTCTGTACCTGTGTTTGCCTATATACACTATTACTAGGAATGCGCACGCGCATATTTTGCCTCGCGCCTGCCAGCCAATGCCCGACTGAGGCCGCTCGTGGGCGAGCTCTACTGACTGCGCGCGAAGCTAGACTTCCTACGAATCTGCGCGCACGGCGGAAGCTAGACTTCCTACGAATGACGGAAGTGACATTCCTAAGCGTGCTAATTGGCATTCTTAAGCGTGACGACACGTACGTACGCATATCACGAGAATACAACCTGGAGTAGTTGCCTCACGCTAACGCACTCGGCAATAAGGTAAGTGCACAAAACACACACACGAGTAAAATGTTACCAAACCACAGAGGCATACACAGAGTTCCTTTCCCAATAGCACAAACTCTCTCTGTGTGTGTGTTTTCTGCAGTGTCCGTCTATAACCCACAAAGGCATACACAGAGCTCGATTTTCCCAACAGCACACACACAGAATAGCTACCGATCTGTCCCAAACGTATGTACTTATTTAGTAGCATATGATTACTCCCTTTCTTTCAACAGATACCTTAGATTGTTTACCCACCGCCAGTTCAAGTTACTAAAAAAGTGGACACTGACTATCCAGCACAGAACATCTAAACCAGCACAGAATACAAGAAATTACTAACTATCTCAAGAGATTACTGACTAACGCACTCCACAGTACAAGATATTACTGACCCTCTTATGTAAATCACGAAGAGATTACTGACTTCACAATACGGATTACAAAGAGATTACTGACCACACCCGCTCACCAAAGCACTTTCTCTTTTTGAAGGCGTTCTCCATACCCTGAGGGCTGCCCGGAGGTTTACCCACTGGTATAGGGGTGGAGCCACCATCTCCGAAGGGAGAGGGGGGAGACCGAGACTGAGGTCTCTGCTGGGGTGGACATGGGGAGGTGGGGGAGGGTGGGAGGTGGTCGTGGAGCTAATAGACCCTAGTGCTGGAGAGACGGGGAGGGAGGGACGGAGGGAGGGAGAGAGAGGGAGGGAGAGGAGAGAGAGGAGGGAGGAAGAGGGAGGGAGAGGAGGGAGAGAGGGGAGGGAGAGGAGGGAGGAAGAGGGAGGGAGAGAGAGGAGGGAGAGAGAGGAGGGAGAGGGAGGAGGGAGAGAGAGGGAGAAAGAAACAGAAGGGGGATGGTATGTGGGTGTTAGGAGGAAAGAAAAACACAGAACAAAGGCAGAGAGCTTACATTCAAAGACAACAAAACAACGCAGGGTTTTAAACTCCTCCTATACAATCTATTCCAGATGAAACAGTAGAGACCTCAGCTACACTTTGGTGGTCGCTATTGCATTGTTTGTGTGTGAGTGTGTGGGCAGATGTGCATGGCAGCACATGTTTAGATACCAACCAGTTGGTGAGGGTATGCAGAGTGGTGAGATTCATTACAGTAGAATGATGTAGTCAGTACTTGGGGCTTTGAGTCGACACAGACACTATCTCATCGAACCGTCAACCAAGAGGCACAGAGAGGGAACTAAAAAGTCCTATCTGATAGATCTCTAAAAAGTCGAATTCATCGTTCACAGTGCTAGGCTATACCCCTACCCACTTGACAGGCTACTTATGTGCTGACAAGTGGATGTGTAAGCAAGTTTTCTTTGCTGAGGTGTTATGCTATGCATTCCCACTCTTCCACCGCACTGACTCCACTTGAATTTTGCTTTATCTGTGTCTCAGCTTCGTTGTTCGCACACATGAAAAGCCTGTGTCTATCATAATAAGCATGAAAAAACATGTTTATAGCATACTAGCTCAGAGGAAAAGAAAGAACCTCCCCCACCCAAGCACACAAAACACAGACAATAACATACCCAAGCGTACAAAAACACAGACAATAACATATAAACAGAAAGAAAGAGGCAGGACCCTGGGTGCCCAGCCTTGAGAACGCACTACAACTGTAGCTACAAGCAAATCTGTATATTTTGTAAGATATCGTGTAGACCGCTTGTGGACGAAACCTGCAGCGTTACTGGTTCTCTTGTAGTGATTAAAACTCTGAGACTGCTCGACTCGGGGTTGCAGACGTCCACATTCGAGAGTTAGAGAGGCAAAAAAACGTCCGTTGCATTTTTAGCTTACAAGTCAGTGTCGAAGAACCGGCAGACGCGGCAGACGAACGCACACAACAATCTCTAGGGCCTAGGTCGGTCAGGACCAGTTAGGAGTCCGTGTGTGTGTGAACACAGACAGGTAGTGAATGCGTACACACACAGCTAGTAGCTAACCAACCAGTGTTATTGCAAGCATTTGCTGGAAGGAAACTCACTTTCGCGACAGTGCAGCAAGGAACCCCGAGCTGTCTCTTGCTTCTTTCTGCTACTACACAATCTCCTTATTGATCCTGCAACCAACTAGCCTTTCTTCTTCTGGAGACGACAAACCAACTGAACTGCTGATTATGTGAAATGATAATCATTAATTACATACCACCGTAAGTCACGTCACTAGATATCGACTGCTCTATTTTTACGACACTTCTGCATATAAAATGCGCATGCGCCGAGAGACGTATACACTTCGGCGCACTCTCTTACACACCGCACCGGCAGATGTCGCAGCAGCCGTCGTCGACGATTTTTGGAGCGGGACGAGGAGAGGGTGGGAGTACCACCAGTGGAGCGACGTGTCCTCCTCCACAGTCATCGTCGCTACCGTATCCACCAATGACCACCTCCTCATATCCTCCACCGCCTCCACAACAGCACCACCCTCCGGTGAGTTAGCTATACAGTGGAACCTCCAAACAAGGGACACTATGGGGCCAGCGATTTTGTCCGTTGTAGAGAGGTCGTCCCTCTCTTAGAGGTCAAACCGTCTATATAGCATGGGGTTGAAACAAGTGTCCTTTGTAGAGAGGTCGTCCCTACATCTCGGAGGGTCCCTTATCAGAGGTTCCACTGTATAGCAGGAACATTTTGCTATTCGTCTCTTTGTAGCACTGTTGATTCTCTATATATGTTACTGCATACAGGTATATACATCATGTGGTATATATATATATATAATGTTATCAATGTTCAAAAGGGAAAAGTCCTGACTGCAGATAATGTTTATGGCCAAAGTCAGAGTAAGGGCTCTAGAATGTGAATCCTAGAAAACCAAACTGCAGATAGGTCTTAATTAACTACACACAGAAGTTTCCCTTGAATCCAAAAAGTCCAAGTGTCGCAATTGTATATCTAGTCATACAGTATACAGCAAAAACAAATCTGTGTGTTCTGATAAACCCATCTTGTTCGAATACACACAAATACCGGGTAACACAGACCTTCTTTCTACTAGATCAACTGCAATGCTTTTTTAGCAAGCAAACACAAGCAAAGACCTTCTGCTGTACACGATGCTTGCACATGCATTGCCAAATGTAGCAAAGCGGATGAGTAGGTAGCATTGGTTCACTAGATTGGCTTGCTTCAACCACCATACTGAATCTTCAAAGAAAGTTTTGTGTCACAGATTGAAACCTAAGACAGTGCCATTTCTCTATCTTCTGTTTTGCAGGCTGCCTACCCTGGTGGCTACCCCCCTCAGCCGTACCCCACTGGGTACCCTCCTCAACAGTATCCCATGGGGTACCCCACTCAGCCTTACCCCACCTCCCACCTCCCTCCTCCTCCTCCTGGTGGATTCTATACGTCTCCAGTAACCCCTGCGGTCAGAGTTTTGTTCATATCTCTGAGTTGATGTTTACTTCAAAATTCTGTCTTGAAAAGATCGCTTATCATGCTTTCCAAACTAAACATATCAGTTATTAACCCTATACAGTGAACCCCCCCTGAAATGAGGACACCTCTCTATATACATTTCCCCCCTACAACAGTTTATTGCAACCCCCCAAAAGGACACATCTCTCGATAATAAGGACACTTAACTCTATACCATTGGTGTCTGGTGGATTAGAGACAGAGATAGCTTTTAAGTCACATTGACATTTAATAACCTTTCCTGTGAATAGCCTTTCAATACCACAAGTATATAGGGGGGGGTCACTGTAATGAGAGTCAACTGTTAAAAAATGACATGGTACTCCTAACGTATTCCATTGTCTTTCCATTGTCGAGTCTAACCCCTATATAGCCCTGTCGCTTATCGTTAAAATTTAAGAACCTTTTTAGGACAATATCTATAATTATTGTATCATGTAAAACTGCACTTGAAAATCCATGATGAAAGTTAGCAGCCAATCCAGTTTCCAGTCATTTAATTTCAATTATTAATTGTAGGGGTACCCTGGCTACCCTCCTCCTGTACCCACGTCTCCACACCATGTACCACACGGAGACAGCCTGACCTCTAAGGATGGCAGCAGCGAACACAAGAAGAAGACCAAGAAGGGGGAAAAGAAGCACCACAAAAAGGAGAAGGAGGGGAAGGAGGTGGGCAAAGAGGAGGGGCTCAAAGTGGACGTTGGTCCACTCAAGTTCAAAGTGCCAAAGGTCAACACTGACAGGCTCAAGAAACCGTCTCCTGACAAGAGGAAGAAGAAAGTTGACCACACAAAGAAGAAGAAAAGACATTCAAGCAGCAGTAGTAGCAGTAGTAGTAGCAGTAGCAGCTCGGATTCCGACTAGCTACAGTTCAAATTTTCCTCCTGATGGCATATAGATGAGTGTTTGACTATGTAGCAATGGTGTTTTAGCGTGAAAAATATTATTTGTGCCCGGCCTCTCTAAAATGTTTATCGTTTGACCTTTATCCTTGTCGGAGAGGCGTCTTTTAGAAGCGTGGAAGATGGCGTTCCGGTGGAAGGCGGTTTGCCTGGTGGTGCTGGCCGTGCTGAGCCCGTGTTGCTGGGCAAGAGACTTCACCTTCACTTTCAGGATAGGTGCCGGCCGCTCCGAGTGTTTCTACGACTACATTCACGAAGGAGCCTTCCTAGAAATAGAGTACCAGGTGAGCATTGCTCTCTTTCGTTCATTTTTGCGCGTGGCCAACCTCTAGTGCCTTCTTCCGTAATTCCATAATCCTCCCTCTCGTGGTAGTCAGTAAACCATGGGAAATGCAGTGGAACCTCGCTATTCCAGCCACAACTTGGACCTGAAAAAGTGGCTGGGCTAGTGAGGTAGCTGGAACTCAGGGTGTTACGAGAAACATGCGAAGGTTGGTCAATCCGTTCATAAGACACTGGCTGCTTTAGCGAGGTGGCTGCATTTCAGAGGCTTGGAGTGGCGAGGGTCCACTTTATTTTAGCTGAGAATAATTATGTCAAACAAGGAACAAGGCCCATGATTGTTAGAAAGGGCCTGGACTTCTCCTGTAGGTTGGAGCGAGAAAGCAAATCATGCCATGAAAATGCCGGAAATTAAAAGTGCAAGCCCCATTTGCGTATACTGCCCCTCCCAATTAATTACCCCTTGCCCCTAAATTTGCACGTAAGTATTATATATACCTCAATAGGAAAACCCCTTGTCCCTGTATATATAGCTAGCTTGTGCCAAGAACATCTATGACTCCCTAAAACCCACAACAATAAGGCCAGTCAGTGATTAAGGCACATCTGCTCCTTCTTCCTACTATGACAACCGTTATAACCTCTGATGCCCGGAGAGGAGGAGTGCAGTATATGTACTTGTACCCTGCTCATGAGGGCTACTTGTACCCTGCTCATGAGGGCTACTTATACTCTGCTCATGAGGGCTACTTATACTCTTCTCATGGGGATACTTATACTCTGCTCATGAGGGCTACTTATACTCTTCTCGTGAGGGCTGACAACCCTAATTTTTTTAACACAACCAGCCACTAACACTTAAAAAGGCACAATAAGTCCAAAAGAATTTATATTGGGGTTATAGTACACTAGTTTAATACATGATTTTCTGCAGATACACATGGCGTCCAAAGGGTTAAACAGGTTTACAGACCTCCACCCCCCTTTCTCCACCGTGATTTGTCTAGCCTCGTTCCCGGGAAAAAGAGAAAAAGGGCCTGGGAACGAGGCTATTGTTTGTCATGATGCTCCCCATGGTCTCTCTTACTACTAGGTGATAGATGGAGGAAATCTGGACATCAATTTTGTGGTGTCTGACCCGGAGAGACACCCTGTGGTGATGGAGCCTCGCAGCATGGACGGTCTCCACGGACTGGACGTCAAGAAGACTGGAGAGTACGAGATCTGCCTCGACAACTCCTTTAGCAGCTTGTCCGGTAATGCTCCTCTAGCAGCATGTCCGGTAATGATCCTCTAGCAGCATGTTCGGTAATGCTCCTCTAGCAGCATGTCCGGTAATACTCCTCTAGCAGCTTGTCCGTAATGCTCCTCTAGCACATGTCCGGTAATACTCCTCCAGCAGCATGTCCGGTAATGCTCCTCTAGCAGCATGGTCGGTATGATCCTCTAGCAGCATGTCCGGTCATACTCCTCTAGCAGCATTTCGGTAATGCTCCTCTAGCAGCATGTCCGGTAATGCTCCTCTAGCAGCATGTCCGGTAATGATCCTCTAGCAGCATGTTCGGTAATGCTCCTCTAGCAGCATGTCCGGTAATACTCCTCTAGCAGCTTGTCCGGTAATGCTCCTCTAGCAGCATGTCCGGTAATACTCCTCCAGCAGCATGTCCGGTAATGCTCCTCTAGCAGCATGTCCGGTAATGATCCTCTAGCAGCATGTCCGGTAATACTCCTCTAGCAGCATGTCCGGTAATGCTCCTCTAGCAGCATGTCCGGTAATGCTCCTCTAGCAGCATGTCCGGTAATGATCCTCTAGCAGCATGTTCGGTAATGCTCCTCTAGCAGCATGTTCGGTAATGCTCCTCTAGCAGCATGTCCGGTAATACTCCTCTAGCAGCATGTCCGGTAATGCTCCTCTAGCAGCATGTCCGGTAATGCTCCTCTAGCAGCATGTCCGGTAATGATCCTCTAGCAGCATGTCCGGTAATGCTCCTCTAGCAGCATGTCCGGTAATACTCCTCTAGCAGCATGTCCGGTAATACTCCTCTAGCAGCATGTCCGGTAATGCTCCTCCAGCAGCATGTCCGGTAATGCTCCTCCAGCAGCATGTCCGGTAATGCTCCTCTAGTAGCATGTCAGGTAATACTCCTCCAGCAGCATGTCCGGTAATACTCTTCCAGCAGCATGCCCAGTAATGCATCTACCCTCTTTCCTCTCTCTTCTCTTCACAAACGCTTCCAATTTTCGTCTCTCTTTCTCCACACCCCCTCCACCCATTATTCTGGCTGCGTTGTCAGCTAATTGGCTATATACCCCTTCTTTTTACACTCATTCCATTTCTCCCTCCCTGCCTCCCTGTTCTTTGCTAATTGTATCCCTCTCATATCTTTCCATTGCCCTTTCTTCGGCCCCCTCCCTCTCTCCCTCCGTCTCTCCTTCCCTTTAATAAACCCGTCACTACTATAATAGAGGCAATTTTAGGAGGAGGGACGAGTATTTGCCTCTTCCCTTCTCCACGAGACCCTTTTATTTCACTCAAAGGTGTTACACGTGCAAGTTCATCATGTATCCATAATTGTATCGTGTATTTACCGAAGAACTATACATCAGATAAGCTGCTGTTCCTGGACATCATCATTGAGGATGATGCGGGGGAGGAGGGAGAGAAGGAGCAGATTGTGCCCTATCAGCTCACCAAAGAGGCCATTGCTATCGATGTACAGGTCCAGGACATGAAGGTTGGCAAGCATAGTGTAGTTATCTGAATGCGTGATATACTGAGTGAAAGTATACTGTGCCGGGACAGTGGTTTGAGGTTTGCCTTTGTCTTGTGTTGAAGATTTTAACCCCTACCAGCTCAGTTAACCTGGAAGCTCAGTTGGTAGAGCACTCGCCTAGACTGCAGAGTGTCGTGGGTTGAAATCCCACCCACCCAAGGCAGCTCCTTGATAAAAGAGCCGTCCTGGGTGCAGTTGACTTGTTTGCTTTGCCTTTGCCTTTCTACCTCACTGTTGACACATGTATGATTGTGTGCATCCAATGAGGACACTGTCCGACATACCGTAATGACTCTAAATAAACGAAACGGAAGTGAAATTTCGCAATGGTGTATGGGGCTCACGCGTACACTCACCAAATACGTCTTGCATTAGTTTCTAGTATACGGCTAACGCAGAGTTGTGTTAATTGTGTTGTTTGCCTCTGTTTGCTTTGCAACCGCGTAGTTGACGTGTACATACTTAAAGTTAGGAGTTGGGCGTCATTGGTGGTTTAATTACCCCGGTCTGCTCCCACATACCGAGTGAGGGTATACCGTGGCGTAGAACAGTTAAGAGCTGTGTCTTTGTCTTGTGTCGCATTGTGTAACCGATTTGAGCAGCCTACTGTGCTAGTTTAGCCTGCAGAGTGTCATGGGTTCGAATTTCACCCAGGGGAGTTCTTTTTCCTTGGAAAAACAGTTGCCCTGGTGTCTGCTCCAGCTTTGCTGTGCTTTGAAGCGTCATAGTTGACATAATATTATACACTGTATGGGGCCAGCTCAATGGTATTGAGTTACAGTTATAATGGGGTAGATTTATATTTAGTGTTTGTGTGGGACCAGAGGGTGTAAGTACGTGGTATTGTCACTGGCGTGGAACTAAACATGTTTGTCACTGGTTGCTCCCATCATAGGGAGCTAGTGCCATGTTAGGCCTATTACTTGTGCTATGATGACAGGAACAGTAATCATATATACAGTTACATAAATCATGGTTGGTTGCCATAATGGCGAAGATCTTACGGTACTGCTCGTGTTTTGTTGGTATCGGCCATATGCCCGGTACATGGCACAACACACTGCACGACTGAAGTTCAAACAGTGGAGTTATAATCTTCCCATGTACATGTGCCTTGTGGTGATGAATCTCATTAGTTCAAAACCACAAGTGCTGCGCTCATGGCAGCCATTATAAACTCGTGATGCCAGAGAGAGAAGTTGCGGTATGCTCTGCTGATGAGGGCCAACAAGCCCGAAACAGCTGTCCAGAGCTCCACATCTTTTTTCTCTTGGCGTCACATGGTATTTTCTTCATGTACATCTGGCTTTCTGGGTTGTCAAACATCAGTCCAAGTAGAAAGATATCCACAGGTCTACACTGAAGGAGTATCTTTGTTCAACTCATTGACAATCGGGCGAAATTGTGCGCAATGCACATAGATTGCAAGTGGGCTTAACTGGGCTCCTGGTTTATAAGTTTGAGATAAAACATTTGTAAAGCAGTTTGCCAGACTCGGGGGCCGAAGACCAAGACTCGGGGCCAAGGACTAAGACTAAAGTACGTTCGCGCTGAGAATGCATGTGGAAGTAGATAATGAGGAGGGCGGTACTATTCGCCCGTAGAAATGTATGGGAAAAGTATGCTGTAGAAATGTATGGGAAAAGTATGCTGTAGAAATGTATGGGATTAAGGCATAACGTGCGTAGCGAAAAAACTACGTGGCGGATTTGAACGAGGTAAGTGCTGAACGAACCAGAGTGTGAAGTGCTACATTTTGATACCAAGCGTGGCCGCATAGGGTGCTGGAATCGGAAGTTATTCTAGTTTTTCAAGGTGCATTCTCAGCGCGAACAAACATACTTGAACTCATGTATGCGTGCAACAATTGTCTACGTTATAAGGATACGTTGTTACTGTACATTGGTAATGACAGTTCAGTGGCCAGTCCAGATGTCGAATATGCCTACAATTCCTGGTTGTTTTTTTTACTCTGTATTGCGATACAGAATTGTTGTGTTAAAAGAGGGGTGTGGCACTTACAAGGGCTAAATTTTAGAAACTGTTACTGAAAAACAGAACATACACATGATTGAATTCTTGCACTGGGTGCTATTGTTTAGTTTGATCTTTAGTAAATTTAGCCTTTATGTACTGACACATTCCCTTAATCTGCAGCAGAAAAGGGCAAAGGTCAAGTCCGTTCCAATTAAACGAAACCCATCTTTCATTATTTTGAAATTGTCAAAGTGTATATACTAGCTTCTAAACATCAACCAGGGGTCTACTATTTGCTCATTTTCACCCCCTCTCCCCTCTACCCCTCTCTTTTTTTCGTGTGTGTGTGTGTGTGTGTGTACAGAAAAAGCTGAACACCATAGGAGACAAGCTGAACAAAGTGACGACGCATCAGCACTTCTTCAAGGCCAGAGAATCGCGTCACAGGCACACGGTCGAGAGCAGCCATGTCCGCGTGTTCTGGTGGTCTTTCCTCGAGATCAGTGTTATCGTCACTGTGGGAATCCTGCAGGTGGGAGGGAAACAGAGATTTAATGGAGAGTGGTTCAGAATGTATGAGGGAGGGAGGGAGGGAGGGAGGGGGGGAGAGAGGGAGGAGAGAGGAAGGGAGGGAGGGAGGGAGGGGGAAAATACAGAAGGGGAAGGGCTAAAAGTAAGTCATTCACAGTGGTTTAATTTCCCTTGTCTGCTCCTATGCTAAGTTATAAATTCCCCTGTTACACACTTGGGGTTGGCCTTTTTAGACTTTGGGCCTTGTCTGCTGAGCTGCCCTGGTATATAGCTCAGGTGGCAGAGCAGTCTGTCTGGACTGCCGGACATTCTAAGTGTTGTCCTTGGTGTCTTTAAATTGCTTGCTTTGGACTTGCTTTGCTTGCTGTCATGAGATGTTCATGCATCAGAATGCCATGATAAATGTACATAAAGACAGTATGAAAGATATTGACTTTGTGGATAAGTGTGGAATTTATTTCAGTGTTGGTATAATGCATCAGATGTAGATGTTTCTTGGTTCCGCTGTGTGTGTGTGCTTGTGCGTGCGTGTGCTTGTGCGTGCGTGCGTGCGTGCGTGCGTGCGTCTGTGCGTGCGTGCGTGCGTGCGTGCGTGCGTGCGTGCGTGCGTGAGTGCGTGTGTCTGCATGTGCTTGTGCGTGCGTGCGTGAGTGCGTGCGTGAGTGCGTGCGTGTGTCTGCATGTGCTTGTGCGTGCGTGCGTGTGTGCATGCAATATGCATGTGTGTGTGTCTGTACGGTGTGTTGACGAATGGTTGACATGTGTTATTGAATGGTTGACCTGCTACTAAATGTACCACATCATGCGAGCCCCTCTGCTGCAGGTATTTGTGATTCGAAGTCTGTTCAAGACAACACGGAAGGACAAAATTAGGACATAGTGTCTTTTCGTCTGTATAGTCTATTTCGGATAAGTAATCATGATCATGGCAAGTGTAAAGTGTTATTGAAATTGGCGCCACCACATGCGCGCGCACGTAACGCCTACGCGCAAGCGTACGTATAATATACGCACCTCAGACGTGTGCGTGCAGTGTGTAGTAGCGAAATGGGTAGCGGTGGATCTAAACGCGGTGGTCCAGCAGGATCGAAGAAAAAGAAAGCGAAAAAGGGCAAGAAGGTCGTGCAACCCGTGGCGGCTCCACCGGAGGAGACGACGGTTACAGTTGATGTCCTAGTCGACAACGGAGCCACTGCGGCCGCCGAGAACGGTACCATACAGAACGAAAAGACTGCAGCAGGAGAAAACGGAGCCACCGCCGGAGAGAAAGACGGTGCGACTACTGCCGCAACCACGTTGACTGTGGATCCCCCGCCCGTCACGCTGCGACAAAAGAATCCGCAGTCTTCCGCACGCGCAGCCAATCGCACGTCTTTCTACGAGACGGTGGACGCTGCAGAGGTACTCCCGCACCTGGTGATGGGTAACTTGGCCAGTGCCAGAAACACCGGCTTCTTGCGAGGGAAACACGTGGCGTTCGTCCTCGACTTGACGACTGACGGAGAGGTGCCGGCCGGCAATAAGTCGGGGCCCTTTCTCAAAGACATGGGCATCCAACATTTTCACGTGGGAATAGAAGACGACGAGGACGAGGAGATATCTGGACACTTTGACACTTGTTTCGAGTTCATCAACAAAGCCAGTAAGACGAAGGCAGAAAACGCGACTGAGGGAAGGAAGAGACACTCTGCCCCAGGGACACATAAGACAGTTCTAGTCCACTCCAACTACGGGTTGTCGCGTACCTCGGCCATTGTGCTTGCCTACCTCATGAGGGAGAAGCAGTGGTCGCTCAGGGAGGCACATGAGCACTTGCAGAAGTGTCATGCTGCGGCCAAACCCAACGACGGATTCGTGGTTCAGCTGCTGCGCTACGAACAGGAGCTCCAAGGCACCATGTCCATGACTCTCAAAGATTTCTACAAACACCCTTGACACTACTGATGATGAGGAGATGATCGAGGGGTAATTGTTATATCTACCGTATAATTCAATGCCTTCGTTACAGGAAGGAATCATTAACAAACAAGATCTATTTCGAGAGGTAACAGGGATATATTGATTTTTGATTTCGACACCCGACAATCGTTATTGCACAACAGTCGTACTCCCACTTTATTCCAATAACACTAGAATGTAATACACTCTACACCAGTTACTGCACAGGCCGACTGTCACCTGCCAATGATATAATATAAGTGATCATATATACCCACTCCTTGGAAGGGCCCACGTAGGATACTCGGCATACCTCCACAGTGCACACGTTGCCACAATGGTCCACACACACACACACACACACACAGTTAGCCTGCATAGCTACAGTGCTCTATTCTATTAGCTCGGCAGCAGGTGTGTGTGTCCGAATTGGCCATGTTTAGCTACAGCGGTGTCTCCAGGCATGCTGGCCCTCTCGGTGTGTCTTTGACAGACTCTGTGTAGCTGCGTGTACGGCGGTTTTCATCCCTGACGTGTCTCTCTTTGTTCTGTAGAGCATCCACTGACAACAAGCATGCATGGTGTTCTATATACCTCTTGTCCCCCAAACATTTATTATGTGCTATACGGTCGCTATAAACCATCCAAGTACTGTAAACACGTGATGTGTCAATTATTATAACAAACAGCATCAGGTCCTGCTGAAGAATAAGGTGAAATTTTCAGAGGGCTCGTTGATTGTTTCAGAGGGAGCTAGTATATATCATGTAGAGGTAATGAAGCAATCATCAGCAGTAGCAGTAGTGTAGTATGGAGCGGTTTGTTATAAAGAGGATCGCATTTCATACCAGCTCACTCCTAAAAAGAAGCCAGGTTTGAGAAAGAGCGGGGGAGGGAAGGGAGCAAAAGGCTTCGAATTGTTGGAGACACAGACTGGGATCCTGCCCCAACCACAGGTCAGTGACATCATCCACGACACCAACAGCGCATGCAGCTTGCAACGTACACCTGAATGCTAGGTCCACAATAGTAGTATATGTAGTAGTGTTTGGCAACACGTGGTAAAAACAGAGGACTCCAGCACTTCGAATAGCTCTTTACCACTCAACATTCATCACAATACAGTACCACCCAACACAGGACCAGTTGTACATCACCTTGTCATTATAGTGTAGCAGACTACCAACGACAGCTCAACATTGATTCAAGCCTCACATGAAAGTGTCCCCCCATGTATTATTACAGAGATCACATTGCAAAGGTTATTCAAAGAACATTGAAATAAGCCCTTTTGCAAAGACCAATATTAAACCAGTTACATCACAATCACACAAGTTAATGTGCGGGTTTTGTATCAGCAAATATTTGTGCGTATTTGTAATCTTTAAAAACACAATTGCACACGTTAATAGTTTAGAGACACAAAAATAAATATACACAACCAATGGACAATAATACTCAGTCATCTAGCAAGTTATACTTCCTCCACCGAACCTTCTTCCCGATTACCTTAATGACCAGGGTTGCCGCAATTATTATGATAGCTATACCAATTGTCGCTCCTATCACTGAACCAACTACCACATCGATCTGTTGGAGAGGCGAGGGAGTGAGGAGGAGCGTGAGAGAGTAGCGAGAGATAGAGAGCGGTACGAGAAGGACAGGCGGGAGCGTGTGTCGAGCGTTAGGCTGCTTGGTCTGCCGGTAGCGTAGTGAATCTTTCTTCGTGTTCTTCGTGCTCGGTCTTCTCATTTCTTCTCTCTGCTGTTCTCTCTTTGCGTTCTCTTTCGCTTCTTTTAAGTCCTGCTCTTCTGGCGTGCTCTTTGCGCTCTCCTCTGTCTGCGTCGCGCTCTCTCTCTCTCTCCTCTCTTCTCCCTTTCTTTGTTCTCGTGTTTTTCCCTTTCTTTCTCTCTCGCTGCTTCTCGACTATCTACATTGATGTGTGCCGCGTATTGCTCTTGCTGTCATCTCTCTGACTTAACATTTACACTCTAGTCTGGTCATGATTAACCGCTTCTTGTGTTCTTAGCAGTGTTTGGAAAACTGGATCTTGATCTATCGTGCTCTTTCCCGCTTGTTCTTGCTTTCTGCTCTCTTCTTTTTCTTCTTCGTTCTGTGTCTCTATTTTTTGTGCTGTGCGTGTGCCACATACAACATGGTGAAACTTTGCTAGGCGAGACAAAAGACTCATGCATGAACTTTAATGTATGGGTATGATATAAACGTCCATTTTCACATTGCATGGTCCCATCATACCCATACACTGAAGTTACATGAGACTTTTGTCTTATTAGAAACAACATTGTGTAGCGTTGTACGTACGTTAGCCCTTTATACAGCAAGAAAAAGATTTTTTCGATTTAGGTGTGTATGGATAAGTCTCTGGACTTACAATAGAGTTGTTGTGGTCTTTAGCTCCACAGTCTACGTAAGCTGCAGTCAACAAAGGGTTAATTAATGACAGTAAAATTCATATCACTGGTGAATGGTGATCCCTACTCACTGGATTTGCTGCTCGGGGTCTGGAAGGCCTGAATGAACAGCCCGGAAAACTGAACCTCAGATTTGATCTCGCTGTCTACACAATCTCCTCTGAACCCTATGCCAGCTGCACACAAATGGAGACAGAGGGAGAGGGAAGGAAGAGGGAGAGAAGGGAGGAAAAGGGAGAGGGAGACAGAGGGAGAGGGAAGGAAGAGGGAGAGAAGGGAGAGGGAAGTTCCATTTTAGTGAAGAGGAGAGAGAAGGGAGTGAGGGAAGGAAGAGGGAGAGAAGGAGAGGGAAGGAAGAGGGAGAGAAGGGAGAGGGAAGGAAGAGGGAGAGAAGGGAGAGGGAAGGAAGAGGGAGAGAAGGGAGAGGGAAGGAAGAGGGAGAGAAGGGAGAGGGAAGGAAGAGGGAGAGAAGGGAGGAAAAAGACAGAGAGAGGGGAAGAGGGAGAGGGGGGAAGAGGGGAGAAGAGAGAGTGAGTGAGCAGTGCTATTTACTGGTAGTTTGGGTTTCTCTAACTCTCAAGAGAGGAAAGTAAAGGTCCAAATTAGAACGTGTACAAGAGCAAATGACAGGAAGCGAAGGGAGAAAAAAGACAGAGAGAGGGGAAGAGGGAGAGAGAGGAAGAGGGGAGGAGAGAGAGGAGAAAGAGGGAGTGCAAAAAGTAGTTTGGGTTTCTCTAACTCTCAAGAGAGGAAAGTAAAGGTCCAAATTAGAACGTTTACAAGAGCAAGGGAGCGAAGGGAGAAAAAAGCCAGAGAGAGGGCAAGAGGGAGTGCAAAATTAGTTTGGATTTCTCTAACTCCCAAGAGAGGCAAGTCAAGGTCGAAATTAGAATGTTTGCTGTAAGGTGTCCCTTGAACCACAGCTACATACCATACAAACACATCAAACAGAGCACATAGTGGTGCTGGGTTCTCATTAGTCAAAAATGACCATACTCGTGTACACTACACCTAAACAGAGTCCGATGCATTACATGTGTCCCTTCTATGGATATAGGGTAATAATATACCCCCCTACTGAATGTTTGTGTGAATCAGTGAGGTCTGAAATTACAGGGGAGACAGTGAGGTAGCTTCAAGCAGCTGCTATATTATGTCAGACACTCCCCATGCGGTGCATTCACCATGTAATTGAGAACTCTGTTGAAATGTGCACGTGTGGCAATATTCTGGTAAACGCCCACCCTACAATGTACAGTACATAGATCACACAGTTGTTAGGTGTGGCCCGGTTCATAAATGCCAGAGTATGTATTGCAGAGGTCAGACACCCAGTATTTACCTCGGAGAGCCCTGCACTACCATCCCTTTCGATTACTATACTAGGCCATAATAAAACTTAGAGAAACTTAGAGAAACACTAGTATACACTACACATATGCACATATGCAGATAGTCGCCACTCCTCTTATGAGTCACAATATGGAAAGAAGGGAGAATGGAAATGTGTGGCTCCAATGAGTTATTAAGTGGAAAAGTGTGAATTAACAACTTAATGCACACTTTCTAGTCCTTCAAGCTACTGCATGCAACAAAATGGAAGGATCTGATTGGTTGAAGGTCACATGAAAGCACGAAAGAAGAGAATGTCCTACTAATCTACATGACAAGATCATCAAAGCCCTCAGGTTGATTGAATTGTGCATTAACACACTCTGTGTCCAACATACGTACATACAGTATGACTCTCACACAAATCAAGGACACATTTCTACAGTCCATTAAGTCTCCATACTACAAAGCAGTACAAAGCGGCTGGTGAACTACACTACCGCGCAAGGCTACCACTGCACATCTCCCACAACGCCAATCTCGGAGACTGCGAGGGCAGGAGCTGCTGTCGCCAAAGTCCAACCCCCATCGGTGGGAGTGGTCGGGAGAATTGCCACACCCTCTCCGGGGCTCCAACATACACCTGTACATACAATAATGTGAGACCACTGGTGTTTCTAGCCTCATTGTTTCTGATGACAGACAAAAGGTAACGGATATACCCTGATAGACTGGAAGATTTACACCAGAAACCTTTTCATGGAGGGGGAGGGGAGAATTGTCCCCCTTGCCCCAATTTAGAAAAGAGAACGAAGCATAGGGCCCAGTGCAACAATGCAATTAGGTTTGTAACAGTTTCTAACTTTAGCCACATTGCACAAGTAGTATGTACAGCTCACAGCAGAAGTAGGTGAGGTCAGATGGAGCGTGTACGGCAGACATCCCAGAGTAGGAGAATGAGCAGACATCGGAGGAGTTTGAGTGGTCGGTCGCGGTGCGGTTCCTGTGGGTGAATGAGGAGATGTACCACATCTGGTCCGTGGAGGAGGGCTCCTGCTTCAGTATGAACTGATGGAGGGGGAGGGAGAGAGGGGGAGGGAGAGAGAAAGGTGCGATTAAGTGGCTATAACAGGGATATAGAGAGAGAGGGAGAAACAAGGAAGAAGCACATGGAAAGGAGAGAGTGGAAGGTTGAGAATCTCTAGTCAATTACTCCAGCAGTACTAAAAAAAACAAAAACAAATCAGCTACCTCACAGTAGTCTTAATCAGTAGCTTGGCTAGTGCTGCAGTCATGAGACTATATAGGTGAATGCTGCCACACAGGCTTAAACAAGAATTCGTAGTGCATTTTCTCGCTCTGCGTTTATAACACTCACCGTGAAGACAAACGAGCCAGTATTGTTGTAGAAGTACTGTTTGGTGAAGTTCAACTGGTAGCTGGAGACGTTTGCGACCTGGTGTGACGGTTGGGACTCCAGAGCTGGGTAGTCTTTCTCTGTCAGGTTGTAATATCCCTCACCTTCACCAGTATCTACATACACATGCATGAAACAAAAACGTGTGAGTATTGCATGAAAAAAATGTGTCGGTAAATCGGTAGTATTATATATGTGCTTGAAACATGTATCTGCATAATGTTGTAGTACACAATGACATTATGGTTTGAGGTTTGCCTTGTGTTGTGTTGTAGATTCGAACCCCTACCAGCTCAGTTGCCCTGGTAGCTCAGTCGGTATATAGACTGCAGAGTGTCGTGGGTTCGAATCCCACCCAGGGCAGCTCTTCTTCTTTTCTTAGAGCTGTCCTGGGTGTAGTTGACTTGTTTGCCCTGCCTTTCTACTTCTACCTCGTTACCAAGTTGTTGAGACATGCCCCAGTTCTCAAGGCTGGGCACCTGGTGTCCTACCTTTTTAGGTGCAAGTGTGCTGTTTGTCTTGTCTCATGTATACTTGGGTGGTGGGTGACTTCTGGTTTTCTTTCTTTTCTTTCTCTGTGGCTAGTATGCTTTACACATGCTTTTCATGCATGAAACAAAGTGTGTAATAACATGCATGCAACAACTGTATAGATGTATCAGTGTTTTCAACCCTCGGCGCGCATGCACAGTGAGGGTTACGGTACTTGGTTTGTAGGTGTGTCTGTCTGTCTGTCTGTTACCACGTTTTCTGCGATTACGTGCAGACACAACAAAACAGCGATACTACCGGGTTCATACACTGGCTTCATTTTAACTACTGCATTCAACACTTATGGCAAGTGAACAAGCCAATATGCAAATTAGCACAGGCTTACCTCGACCAGGTCCGCTTGCTCTTTGCATCTTGAAGGCACAATAAGTCACAACGAAGGGCGTGTATCGACTCCCGCATGCTATCTACTACTGTAGCTAGTCCGTGTCAGACTCTCCGTGAGCTACTAGCGGGACACCACGAGTAAACGCATACTAAAAGCCCAGCCCATCTATTAGTGACCGCACATGCACAGTTCGCCGAGGGTTTGCACTTTTCAACATCTTATTTTGCAACACATAACAGGTCAATTTCCATACCATTGCAGAACCCTGTCATTGTGTGACAGTCACATGCTGGCCAAAGGAAATGCCTTCTCTCTGTACTTAGTCTACTCACAGATAAAGATGTTAATGGTCTGAATCATCAGATGTAGCTTCCCGCTCAGCATGTAGTTGAGGAACGGTTTGGAGACCGGGGGAGTTGGAGTGGGTGTGGGAGGGAGGGAGGTGGGGGAGGGGTGGGGAGAGGAGGAGGAGAAGGAGGGGGAGGGAGAGGTGGGGGATGGTGCCACAGTGCTGTGCAAAAAGTGAGAGTAAACGTCACCTACATACTATGTACGTAACTAATAGTATACTCAAGTGGGGGCCTTAGCACTATGGCTATATAACGTGCACCTAGAACAATGGGCTGAACCAGTACCTCAGTGGAACCTCCGAACAAGGGACACTATGAGGCCAATGATTTTGTCCCTTGTAGAGAGGTCGACCCTACAATCTCGGAGGTCAAATAATAAACTAAAGTATTAGCATGGGGTTGAAACAAGTGTCCTTTGTAGAGAGGTCGTCCCTATCTCGGAGGGTCCCTTATCGGAGGTTCCACTGTACACGAGATACAATGGCGTCTGTCTTAGACACCCTAGCTCACCCCTTCCACCAGTGACACCCTGCATTACCCCAGACATGAGTCATTCAACTACAGGGACCTCTCTGGACCCCCTTAATTATCCAGTCATTAACACACTTGCACATGTCACCCAAAACGATCAATTGTGTTTTACACAAACATGTCGCCAATTGCGAGTGCATTGTTTTGCGTGATCCAAATTGGGGGAAGGCACCAATCAACACTTGTAAATGTCAGCAAAGCGTACCTGGAGGCTGAAGTGTAGGGAGTGATGCTAGAACTAGAGTTGTCACCCAGCACACCTGAGCAAACACACACACACACACACACAAGATGAGAGGAGGGAGTGGTCGAGAGGGAGGAGAGAGAAAGGGAGGTAGCGGCTCACCTGCCGGGCAGTGCCAGCTGACGACCAGTAGGCACGTCCAGAGAGTTTTCACCGCCGCGCAGCGCCACACGTGACCTGCAGCGAGAGAGCAGCACACTTTCATGTCGAAGAACGGACTAGGGCTAGGGACTACGGCATATTCTACCTCAAGAGGCCCAAGAAACTAGACTCTTACCACGCGGCTCTGCGGTCCAAGACGTCTTTCTTCTTGTAGACGGCATCCCGTCGTCCGTCAGAAGCAGACTTGTTAGGCTTTGCTTGACCTTTGACCCAAAGCCTTCGTGTGTGGGCGTGGTCATCTTGTTGCCGTGGGAACCAGGAAACACATGGCGGCAGCTAGCTAGTGAGGCATTGATATCTATGTTTTAGGCAAGCAGAACAGCCGCGTAAGCTTATTAGAGGAGACAGGCGTATATAATAGACTGTGTGGTAGAATGGGTTGTGGAGCTTCTAAAGCAGCGAAAGTATTGGAAGAAGAGATAAATATACTGGATCACCCAGCCAGGAGGTGAGCTGCACTATGGACAGTAGAGGTTTCTGTAGAGGGACATAGCCTAATGGATGGTTCACTACAGAAGCTGTGAGGACCATGAGACTGAGACTGGTGTACTGAGAAGAGGAAAGGAGGGGAAAGGGGAGGCAGGAGAAGGTCTGGATCCCGTTTATTCTGACCAGAGTGAAATTGAGAGAGCAGTCAAGAATGCCACTTCTCCATCATCCAGTGCGTTCCCTCCTTGTGCAGTAGGTTGATTTTTTTAAACAAGGGAGCCTTTGGGGGCATCTAAAGTGTCCTTTATCTTGCACAATGCGTAAATTTGGCTTGTTCTACTTGCGGCCAGTTATGTTCCAATGTATTAATGTAAGGTGCCCTTTTTTTAATGTTATTATAATGGGGCAAAGCCAAGTGTCCCTTATGAAGATGTGGCTTTAATTTGGAGGGTCTTTTTCAGAGGTTCAACGTAATTCATTTCTCCTCATTCAGGTACGACAACGCCCTCTTTCTCATCAGCAGTGGCAGGTTCCAGTCCACCATCTGCAACTCAAACCGTCCCTCCTTCTGTCTCTGCAGTAAGAGGTGGTCCACGGCATAATAGCTAGTTGGATACAGTTGTAGTGAGTTGAAAGGAGCCACCATTAACTATGCGGGTATATACACTCTAGCAGCTGACATAGTGTTCTAGTTGGACTATGCTATAACTTTTATGCAGTGGCAAATGGTCAGCATGTGTGCATCTAATCCGGGAAAGCTGTGTATTATTGTATGATAGCTCAGCATGTGTGCATGTACATATGTACAGAAAAGCTGTGTATTATTGCATGATAGCTCAGACATACAGTATTGTGTCTGGGAAAGACGTGTATTGTTCCATGATCACTGTAGTATAGAAGAATAAATGTGTGTATTTCTTGGCAGCCACTGGTGTTTGAGGTGTGTATGAGTCCTGATGACAGACTGGAGGCCAGAGTCCCCATCCCTGCCAGACTCAAGGTAGAGAACTCTCTCTCTCTGTTTCTCTGAGTCTCTCGTCCAGTCTGCTGTGATGTTGTCCGTGTTACGGCCGAACTCAACGCGAATGCATCAGCAACAGAATGCTCCAGGGATTGGTAGTAAAGCTGAGTGTAGCCAAACCACAGCAGTTCTGGATATGCGTAGCGTAAAAAGATGGCTAAGGCATTTGTGAAGAACGTCCTCGCAAACGCCTATGTGTACTGGGCTAACAGTTCTTACTTTCAAAAAGAGAAGTGCGCACACAACAGTTCCAAGTGATCCGCTGCATTCACATTATGAGATGCACTAGATTCAACTTGTAATGCTTAAACAATATCACAGTCTATTCTGACAGTGGTTCTGTATAATCGTTCATGTGCAATGCAACAATATACTCTCAGTACTGCACATCTACTCGCAGAAGCTGGAGAGTGCTCCAATGGTGACGAAAGAGATGCTGGAGATGAAACAACACCTAGTCGCCGAGAGAAAGAAAGAGGTCTTTTCCCTCTCTAGACAAATACAATCACTCAATTATCCACCCACCTCTCTTCCCCCCTCCCCCTCAACCTCCTCCCCTCTTCCCTTCCACCCCCATCGATCTCCTCCTCCCCCTCCCCTCCATCTCACCAGGAAATAGAGAAGAGGCTGGAGAGGTCAAGGATGTCAAAGAAGGACAGACTCAGGAAGGAGATCATGGCTGCAAGGGAATTGAACCCATCGGAGGTGAGCCACTGGTAGAGGACGACTTCATGTCTACCTACTTCAGTGGGCACTAACGCTTGCTTTTATCTACCTACTTAGATGGGCACTGGGCTTAGCTTTGTATACCTACTTAGGTGGGCAATGTGCGTGAGTTTTTTTGGCATTTAGAGAGTTTGTGTTGATGTGAACTGTACAGTGGAACCTCCGAACAAGGGACACTATGGAGCCAACGATTTTGTCCCTTGCAGAGAGGTCGTCCCTATCTCGGAGGTCAAATAATACACTGAAATATTAGCATGGGGTTGAAACAAGTCCTTTGTAGAGAGGTCGTCCCTATATTGGAGGGTCCTTGATAGGAGGTTCCACTGTATGTATTTTGCTGTACTTGTTTGCAGTCAGAGAAAGAGGTTGTCTTGACCGAGAGCCTTGGCTATTCCAGGCTTAGGGAAGAAGAGGGAGGAGGAGGAGGACGATCAGAAAGAAGAGAAGAGGGAAAGAGAGGGGAGAGAGGGAGCTACAACACCAGTGCACTGATGGAGGGAGACACCAAGTACAATAAGGAGCAAGAAGGAGGTGAATTGGGGTTTTTGCGCTAAACAGTGTTGGAATCAACAACACTGGACTACTATCTGTTCAGAGGAAAACCTTGCAATTTGGTGGCAAAAGGCCTCCAGCAGAGAAAACTTTTGCAGATACAGTGGAACCTCCGACAGGGGACCCTCTGAGATAGGGACGACATCTCTACAAGGGACACTTTTTTCAACCCCATGCTAGTGTATTAGTTGACCTCCCGAGATAGGGACAACCGCTCTATATACAAGGGACAAAACATTTACCCATAGTGTCCCTGGTTCGGAGCCTATTCCACTATCATTTAAAAACCCAAAACTTCAACTGAATGGTGACCCCATTCTTTATTTTCCCTTTCACCCACCTCTCCCGTCTCCCCCTCAGAATTCTGGGAGGAGCCATCAGCCGGTCAGGTGGAGGACACCACACCAGACACACAGACCTCTGCCAGTCAGGAGAACTCCACCAGCAACCTCGAGCAGTTCATGTAGCAACAGACTATCTAGTCCACTTCCAATCTTGTCTTTCTCTCATTATACAACCCCATGCCCCTCTATCCCCCAACCATCTCCTCTATGTATGTGTGTCATTTTGTCATTCCTTGGCCGCCGGCCGGGTTTATTATATACTGCATTCTAGGGCTAAACACAGACCAAGTATATCATCGCTGTGCATGCGCACCGAGGGTTTAACAAAGCTTATGACAATGGTAGGGGACATTAATAACCCATTAAATCTGACCAATGTTAATCACATAATCACTATGTACATCAACATAGATCACACAATTGTAATACCAGATAGGGATAGGGAACAAGGACTTCATGTATCAAAATTAGTACTGAAAGAGAAAGTCTTCGGAAAAAGCCTCCATCTACGTCAGATAGCCAGCAGAGAGAGATGTGAAATGTTCAAGTTGTCTTCTTGAGTATGCAGTGGTCCGATTAAGAGTGCTACACTCTTCGTCACTGCAGGCAGTCTATCATTGTGCAGTGTTTCATCAGAGGGAGGTTTAATTGTGAGTTATCTTGCAGTGTGGCGGTCTACACGCTGACCTCACATGAACACAATTGACGAGGAACAATTGGAGGACCGTTAGTGGGTGTGGGTACTTAAGAGATGCATTGCTGCCTGCCAAGGTACTTTGCTCTGAAGATGTCTCGTTCTCCCTTGTACTGAAAAGATTATCCAATTCTTAATTTTAAGGTTCTTATTGCCACACTGTAAGATGCCGAGGTCTGTTTTTTCATGTGACTTCAGTTCCTTCCCTGTCCCTTCAGCCTTGAAACGAGGAGGGAGGAGAGGAAGGGAGGAAGATAGGACTATTGGTGGAGTAAAACCCTCATCTGAGTAATTAGAATATCCTCCAGCAATTCAACCTCTCTCTCCTTGAACATTTCCCCAGGGCTGTGTGTGCGGGTAAAACACCATTTGGACCATTCTGTAAACTCCAGTTTTCACTATTCTCCCATTGCTTTAGAGCCAACAGCACAGGTAATGCAATGGGCAGGCATGAACTCCTCCAAGATAAGTCGATTCATGTGCAAGATAAACAGTATGTCTGGGGGCGTCTAAATGTTGCTGTATAGGTCCACAGGTTGCTGGGTCGATATGTGGTGTGTTAGGTCGTTAGGTGTGCAGGTTATTTATACACATTGCATCACAGGCTGTGTTGGGTGTGTGTGAGTTAGTTTGGGAAGGATTTGGGATAGGTACATATGATCATTGCTGCGCAGTTGGTTGAGGTATAGGTGTGCAGAGGTCTGTGTAGATTTGCTGGTTTTGGTAAGACGTGTGGAAGTGATTGCAGTGGGCAGATTATAGTGTGGGTTTAACTGGATTATCACATCTTCTAGATACTGTGCGGATTCAGACTGGATTGTCACATCTTCCAGAGTAGCATTGTCCTTGAGAATATTGTTTAGTTCCAGAAAGAGTTTGGTCCAGGTGGTCTTATCTGGCGGAGAAGAAATTCTTTGCAAACCCACTCAAACTGCCTACACAATTGACGAAGAACAGTTGAAGTTAGCCTACTACTTCTGGGTACACCACTTCCATTGGTGCTTCAGATAATTAGGCATTGCTGCCTGCTTCAATGGACAGCCCTCTCCTTTTGCTTCAGAGCCAGCAGCAGTGACACCACAGGTAATACAATGGGCAGGCAACTGGTCCAAGATAAGTAAAACTCATACGCAAGATAAGGCTTCCAAATGTTACCCTATAGGTCCACAGGTTGCTGGGTCAATACACGGTGTGTTAGGTGTGCAGGTTATTTATACACATTGCTTCACAGGCTGTGTTGGGTGTGTGTGAGTAGTTTGGGAAGGATTTGGGAAAGGTACACATGATCATTGCTGCAGGTTTAAACATTGAGGTAGGTGGGCAGAGGTCTGTGTAGATTTGCAGGTTTTGGTAAGACGTGTGGAAGTGATTGCAATTGGTAGATTATAGTAATAGGTTTATATACTGTGCAGGTTCAGACTGGATTGTCATATCTTCCAGAGTAGCATTGTCCTCGAGAATATTTTTTATTTTCAGAAGGTGTTTGGTCCAGATTGGCAGAGAAGAAAATCTCTTGCATACCCACTCAAACTGCAGTCTTCTCCATACTGACTTTGTCTGTGGCATTTGAAGATCGCCACGAATCAAAAGATGTCTTAGTACCGTGTTCTTTCTCAGTGCACTACATATGTAGAGGATGCCATCATCGTCCAGCCTGCTTCTCCTCAGTCTCAGTGTGGTAAGACTGGGAGAGTGTAGTAATATGCTATGGACACCATCCATGGTCTCACGAGAAATTGCAGACAACTCCATTTCAGTAATTGCATCCGATCTCACAACTGTTTTTAGTACTGAATCAATTGCAACATACATTGCATCAAACTTCAAGGCAGTGTAAGGAAAATGAACATCAAGAACAGTTTTTGACCAGCTAGTAAGTTGGCTGCCTTTGTTGGTGACATGAAATCCTCTTAGTTCACGGCCACTGAGAGACTTTAGTGCAGATATCCACTTCCACTCCCAGGGCTCGGTACTAATAATATAGAGAAATTGTATTGCGTCGAGTTTTTGTAATAGATCATCAAGACGATTTCTTGCAATATATTCAGTTTCAAGTCTAAAAAAGTTTTCTTTCACTAGCCAATATAGACACCATACTTCCACTGTCTTGACACTTGGAGTGGCAGACTTGCGGTGATCGTCAAGACCTTTGACGAATGTCTCCAGTAGTGAAGAGTCACCCGCTTGGAGATCAACACACAAATTAAGCTTGACCGAGGAATATGCGAGAATGTGTGAAAGGGCATAACAACTATCATGGTGTCAACTTTGAATCAATGCGAAGTGTTCTTCTTGATTGAGTGTTAATCTTGAAATCAGTGGGATAGGATGGGAAGTAGTGGGATAAAATAGTGGGATTTTGAGCCTCATAGAGAGAGCAGAACAAAACACTGGAATCCTCAATATGTGCGGTGTCGTGACTGAGATATAATTCCCAGTGGTGGCTGTCACCAGCTGACTTGCTTTTCCAGCCAGTGATACCAGCCAGGAATATGGCTGGCTCCACTAGTGATGATCTCTGTAACTCTAGTGATGATAAGAGAGCTTCCTCATCCTTGTTACTACCCTCGTATGGGGAACGAGCCCATTCATCTACAGCCAGCCTATGATAAGCCACCTGAAACTCAGTGCTGAAGGTATCAGCAAGGTGCCAAGCTGCCAGGTACTCCTGTAGGCTGAGGTGGAGAAATGACAACGTTCGCTCGACTCCTTTGCCAGCATACATTTCAGTAGATTCATTCATGAACCCAAAACTAACAAATCCCTCAGGGATGTCCTCTTTGAAAAATGTCACCTGCTTCAATCCTCCTTGGTGATAGGTAAGAAAAGCAAATCTAGTCAAAACCTCAAATTTACTTTTTCCCTCTTTGTTTAAGCCCTCAGGAAGCATAGATGTATACTCATGATTGGGTTCTTTCATCCTCATGTGTCTGACGAGAAGAAAATTAGTGAGTGCCTTGTAGAGCTGTGTTCTTGTTCTTGGTATAGTGAGGTGGCGGCTACTCTGAGACTCGTAATAGACCTGTGCTATAATGGCACAGTTGAGTGGAATGTACATCATTGACTTTATGTGAGGAACAAGAAACATGTACTTAAAGAAATTTGCCTGAAGCTCTGGTTCCTCTCTAAAGACCTCAGTGATATACCTCACTCTCTCTTCCTCTGTGAACCCAATAATTTCTACATGTTTATCAACTTTAGGCTGGCAGATACTTCTGAGTGCTGACTTGGCCACTGGTCTAGTAGTGAGAATGATGGTACATTCTGGCAAAAGCTGCCTGCATAGAATGCTTTTTATGACAGAGTCCTCATGGAAACTGTGAGAGACTTCGTCAAAACCATCTAAAACCAGTAACAGGTTGCGACCATGGGAATCATGCAGTTCTTGTGCAATATCCTTGCTAAAACTGGGTTGATCTGGGTATCTGAAAAGATCAGAAAGCGATGTGGCATTTAAGACCCACTTTTCCCTCAACTTTAGTAGTACCAGAGTGTGGTAGTATCTAAGGCTTTGTATATCATCCCATCTCCTACATGCCTCCCAGGAAAAGGTACTCTTACCAATTCCTGGTGGACCTTCTACCAGAATGAAAGCACCTGGCCTACTACTGGTTTCTGGGGCCGTCAGGACAGGCATACCTCTTTGAAATTTGCCGGGTTTTTGGATCAGAGCTTTTAAATATGTCTGTATTAACAGATAGTCGTCTTTCCAGTCAGTAGTCACCAAGTCTTCAATGTTTATAGGTACTTTGCTCTGAAGAATCTGGTCTACTCCTCCATGCAATGTTCTCCTGGTAAACTCATCTCTTAGCCCAGTATTATAACGTCTCTTTATAATCATGGCAAGATTAATGTAGGGGGCATCTAGGGTGGGAAGGTACTTGTCTGCTGGAGCTAGGGCTCTAGCATTGTAAACAGACCGCAAGTAGCTCTTATACTTTGCCAACACTGGGCTTAAACCTGACTGACTTGTACCATCACCTATTACTGCGAGGGTACTCTTAAGTTCAGTTTTCCAACTTGTGGTCGGCATTGTTTCTTGTCTGCCCCTTCCTCTTCCTGTGGTATTTTTCATGGTTGCATCTCTGTAAGTAGCTGTTAAATGTGTATTTGGAGCCATAGTCTCAGGACAACACTCTACATCGGGGAATCTTGCCCGGGTTCTGTCAGGATAAGCATTACCTGTAAGAACGAGAGTGCATATCATGTTATCAATGAGCAATCTGAGGTAATTTACCAGTTTCTGTTGACATTTCTCTGCCTACTGTCTGAAGGCCTTCATCCTCCAGTAGTACTTCAATGAACACAAAAAGAAGGTCAGGTTTTGACTTTACTGTCTCATCGACTGCATCAACTAAACTAATAGTCTTTTCTTGTTGAGATTTGGTGGACATTATCATGTCTTTCATTACTGCCTTGGATATCAGACCTTTCTTCTGAAGCTGAGCTGCAGTTTTCACTGGATTGGATATTTCACAACAGAGTTGGCCAAAGAAGCGTTCAAAAATATTGTGTTCGCCACTTTCCTTAAATTTTGAAGAATCATCTTTATCTGGGTCTGCGCTTGACAAACCTTCTGAAGAATTCTCTGTTTCTTGTTCTGCCATTGTTTCACTGTTATTTTCACCCTGTACCCTTAATGGGTTCGTGTGGCTTTCTGTTCCACTTACCTCCACCTTTACACTCTCCGTCTGTTCGTCACTTACTTTTGTACGAAGATCATCGCTTCTTGCATACTTTGCAACTCTTTTTGTTTCTGTTGCTCCATACTGTTGGTCTGAGGCAGCCTGAAGGCTGGGATCAAGCCTATAGTACAGGTGGCCATACTCTTCCTTTATTCTATTAGCTTGCTCATGCTCACCTAAAGCTTCTGACCTGAGCGCTGTTTCAATATCCCCCCCATGTGAGGGCCGGACTCTGCTTTAAACGAACTGATAAAACATGAAGCAGGATTTTTTTGGGATCTGTACCACACTGCATCTCGATATTTGCAATTTCATTCATCTTTAGACTATGGACAAATGGCTTCATATACGACCTTTAAATCATCGCTGCCTAATTCTTGAAAGTGATGGTCGACCGATGCCATGCTGCTGCACGTGCTCACTCTTCCTGTGGCCATCGCTGAAGCCGCACTCTAGCTCAAGTATTCTCCGCCGATCTCCAATACGATGTCAGTGCATGCGCACCGCTGTAAGTACTACTAACACTCTACTGCCATAATATAGGAGAAACACAGAGAGATAGCAATGAGTTTGCTCATGTTTTATCGCCGGGGAACGGTGTAGGGACGGGTTCGGTTGCAACTTCATGAATTCACTCTTGGTTTATCTCGTTTTGTGCTGCACTCAGCATTTTTGGGCGTGTCGTATATTCTGCGCATGCGCATATTCTTCCTAGTCTCGCGAGCTTGACTGGCCCGACATAAAACTGTTAGCAGAATAAGCGTAAGTAGACATAATGATAACAATGCCAACAAAACTTCTAGCTACCTAGGTATGCTGTCTTTCATCACCTTGGTTTCGTTTAATTATCTTACTTCTCAGGTAGATAAGAGTTGCTGCTGGGATCATCACTGCCAGCTCCCCTTCCATCATTGTGGTGTCTCACTAGAGGAAGGTTCCTTCAGTGGATGGTTCCTCTCCCTTTACTTCAGGGAATTTGTTAGGGACATTAATTAATACTCTTGCAAGAGAAATCCTGGCTCCTTCTCATACTATAGTACTGCAATGTATGGATCACTGTTCAGAAAATTGGGTGGAAATTGTTTCGTAGCTGGTCGCTGGTTGGTTGCTGGTAGACGAGAGATATTTGCATGACACACTCGCAATTACTAGATGTTAAAAGTGACAACAACAATTGAGCATTTAGTGATTCCAATCTGCCACAAGCAGTTGCCACCTTCACAATTCACTCGATATTAGACCATGTGATATTCAAAAACCCATAAATATCATACATGGATTGGTCCTTAAAGCTGCTTTCTTGGGGTATTAATTGCTCATGCGCGATCCACGCGGAGTATGCAGAATAAAACACAATACTGAGCACTTCTCTGACAGTTGACCGTCCGGCTGGGCTGCACTCAGTAGCTGATCCCACGCGGGTCAGAGAGCCGTCCGACCAGAGCGACGCAAGTAGTAAGTGTCATCAGCGGAATACTAGAGCTGTTTTAGATGTGTTTTGCAAACCAGGAAAGCAGCTCTGTGCATCGCGACGACACGCTGCACGCCGATGTTGTTGGAGTGGGCCTGGACGCATGATGGTACGAGGGAGCTGCTCAACGAAGTAAGTCACTGCTGTATTTCGCAGTGAGCTATTGGGACTCATCTCCTTGCAGCTGGAGTAACCTCATAAGTGAAAGTGACCAGAAAAAATGATTTACCGAAGCCTACACTGTATCGAAGAAATTGGAAATAGGAAATAAAAATGTGGAAAAGGTTCGACCTCACTGAGCCTTACAGTACTGTACTGAAGTAGTTAAGGACTTATGGTTGGAATTTCCTAAGAGTTTTTGCTGCCTTGTTGTTTGTGGGTGCAGTGTTGTCTATTCATTACTTAAGAAGTGTTTCCCAATCAGTAAGTTCGCCAATTTGCTGTGTAGCCAAGGCCTCTTTCTTGATATTTGCATATCTGTGCTCCACCTCCGAGATGAAGCAAGGTGCAAAATGATGCAGGTCTCCACGAACTGTCGATCTGCTGGAGAGGCACTGCTCCAAGTCCGTGTGGTAGGGCGTCAGTCGAGACCTTTGTAGGAGCGGTCGTATCATGAAGGGCGAGGCCGAGAGTGGCTCCTCTCCCTTTGTTTCAGAGTCAGCAGCATTGGTGAGGGACAAACGTACTTCAGCAACAGAACTCTGTGCAAAAGTAATGTGACTCAGTCCAAGTCAGTAGGTCAAACATTGGCTCTGTGTCAATAGAGCATTCCATTTTGAGGATCACTCATAAATTCTTGGTGGTTCAAGCATAATAATGTTGTATTTGCCATTCCTTTCCCATCTTTTCTGTAGTATGGCCTTTATCGTACTGTTGGCATCTTTGATACGCCCACGAATCATGCTACAAATAACTATCGTTCCTTACTCAACCACACAATTAAGATCTGTTACAGTCTTGTGAAGAATTTCCAGTCTCAGTTCTCTGGTTATTGCTTGCCCCAAGGGGCAAACTTGCTATAGTGGATGGCAGGATACGACATCAGTTTTGCGAAATTCTCTTTCTCTTTCAGCTAGTGTATCTTAATTGGGACGGAATGATGCTTTTGACTAGGTCAGTATATACTTGTCTGTCTTTGTGACATAGACTTTGTTCAGGAATTCATCCCAGGAATTGTGACTTCCACAGGAATTTAGCAATTACAAACAGTTAAGAAAACCCTTCTAAGTGCTTTGACTGTGGTGAGGTAGACTTTAAACCACGTGAATATCTCTTCTACTGTCAACAGACAATTAAGTAAGCTGGAATTTACCTCCCACACTATCATTTTTTGTTTCTCTTATTTCACTGTCAGGTTCTGTAGATGGTTCAGTTCTCTTTAGCTCAAATGTGGTAAGACTGGGACAGTGTAATAAGATTCTATGGACACCATCCATGGTCTCGGGAAAAATATTACTTGTATGTGATCTCAGAACAATTATTGCTGGACATACTGAGGTAAAACATTGGGTATAATTGAGATGGCATGATGCTTTGACTAGGTCCGCACTTGTCTGTCTTTGTGACGCGGAATTCAAAGACTTTGTGCTGGGATCCATCCCAGGAATGTAACTTCCACAGGACTTTATTTCATAAGCCATTAGCTACAAACACTTAATTGACTAAAATGCTTTTAATGTGGTGGGGTAGACTTAAACCTTTTTGACAAATATTTCCAGACAAGAGTATCTCTTATACTGTCAACACTAAGCTGCAGTTTACACTAATTTCACTGTCAGGTTCGGAACACTTTCTTGGGAAAAGAGTGACGGATATATTGTACAACTACCAGTTACTGTAGGGTAAAGACCATCTCTTCCTTTCTCTTTTTTCTCTTCTCTTACATTCATGCTGTTGGTCTGGGGTAACCGAAAGCCTGTATCAGGCCTATACAGATGGCCGTAATAGTTTTCTCGCTCATCAACAGCAACTGATTTGAGTGCTGAATCACCATCGGAGGGACTGAAGTTGTCTCCAGAACATTTTGAGGAGCCATTCGTTTGTAGTTTGCATGCACGGTCACACATCACCAGGGAGCCAACTAGCGGACAAGGCTTACCTGCCCTGTTATTTCACTGTCAACACGAGTCCTAATAGAGGGAGTCTTTTAATCCCCCATGTGTACAGATAGCGCGCAGAGCGAAGGTGTAGACAGTTCAACTTGTTTCTTGAGCAGTGGTCGCTTTGAGTATCCCAGGTTGCCAGTTCCCAGGCCACCATTACACATTATACTTCAATTGCTGGCCAGCTGCGAATACTGTTGCAAGAGTAGTCAACATGTGCAAGAATATACCATGACTCAGTCGAATGCCACGGGATCAAATACCTTTGGCTGTGGTCTTTTGATGCTAAATGTCTACCAAAAATATACTGCGATGCGGGATCAGTCAAATTGTTTTTCAGAATATTAGTAGTGCAGCAGACGGCAGTAGATACAGTATTTGTATATTGGCTCTTATGTCCTTTTTGATTGTGGTAGGTGTGCTGGTTGCTCTAGATTGTAGTAAACAGTGGAATAAGTGCATTTGCATAGAGTTTAGTAGGTTAAGACAGGATCCACAAATCTTCCAGAGTTTTGTTGTCCCTGAGAATATCATTTAGTTCCAGAAGTACATTGGTCATGTTAGTCGTATCCGCTGGGGAAGAAGTTATTCTTCTACATACAACCTTTGGCTGTGGTCTTTTCCATACCAACGCCGACAGCGGCCTTTGACCATCACCATGAATCACAAGATGTCTTAGTACCGTGTTCTTTCTCAGTGCACTACATATGTAGAGGATTCCATCATAGTTCAGCGTGCTTCTATTCAGTCTTAGTGTGGTAAGACTGGGAGAGTGTAGCAAGATACTATGAACACCATCCATGGTCTCACGAGAAATTTGAGTCAACCCCATGTAAGTAATTACATCAGATCCTAAAACCGTTTTCAAAAGCAAATTGATTGCTGTGGTGAAAGTATCGGGCATACTTGAAATGTCATATCTATATCAAAAACACATTTTGACCAGCTGGATACTTGACTCCCTTTTCAGTTCACGGCCACTCAGGACCTTTAGTGCAGAAATCCATTCCCAAGATTCAATAAGAAATTGTAGTTTGTCAAGTGGTAGTAAAAAATCGCTAAGATCACTGTCGGTGCATGTTTTGGACTCGAATTCAATTTGCTTGAGTTCAGCCCAACACTTTGCTTTCATTATCCAATAAAGACACTGATCTGAATTCTTCATTAACCTTACTTGGAGTGTTTTTACTCTTGGTTTGGTAGACTGGAAGTGATTGTCAAGACCTTTGACAAATGTTTCTAGAAGTAAAATATCTTCTTCTTCTCTGATGTCAACATACAAATCACATAATCACTACGTACATCAACATAGATCACACAATTGTAATACCAGAGAGGGATAGGGAACAAGGACTTCATGTGTCAATATTAGTACTGAAAGAGAAAGTCTTAGGAATAAGCCTCCATCTACGTCAGATAGCCAGCAGAGAGAGATGTGAAATGTTCAAGTTGTCTTCTTGAGCATGCAGTGGTCCGATTAAGAGCGCCACACTCTTCGTCACTGCAGGCAGTCTATCATTGTGCAGTGTTTCATTGCAGAGGGAGGTTTAATTGTGAGTATCTTGCAGTGTGGCGGTCTACACGCTGACCTTACACGAACACAATTGACGAGGAACAATTAGAGGACCGTTAGTGGGTGTGGGTACTTAACCCTTTGACTGCATGCGCTGAAATGCGTGCGTCGATTGCAATCACCATGCGTGTGTGTGGAAAAATACGCGGTTTTAGCAAAGACGCGAGCGGTCGTTGTTG
The DNA here is from genome assembly GCA_030341885.1 of Geodia barretti. Taxonomy (NCBI): domain Eukaryota; kingdom Metazoa; phylum Porifera; class Demospongiae; order Tetractinellida; family Geodiidae; genus Geodia; species Geodia barretti. The sequence continues at coordinate 95,106 of CASHTH010002178.1, forward strand.
CCGAGAAGTGAGTCGGAGATGCATTGTTGCCTGCCAAGGTACTTTGCTCTGAAGATGTCTCGTTCTTCCTTGTACTGAAAAGATTATCCAATTCTTAATTTTAAGGTTGTTATTGCCACACTGTAAGATGCCGAGGTCTGTTTTTTCCCATGCGACTTCAGTTCCTCAGCCTAGAAACGATGAGGGAGGAGAGGAAGGGAGGAAGATAGGACTATTCGAGGAGCAAAAACCCTCATCTGAGCAGTTAGAATACCCTCCAGCAATTCCCTCTGTCTCTCTCCTTGAACATTTCCCCAGGGCTGTGTGTGTGGGAGTAAAACACAATTTGGACCATTCTGTAAACTCCAGTTTTTACTATTCTCCTATTGCTTTAGAGCCAACTGCAGTGACAGCACAGGTTGCAATGGGCAGGCATGAACTCCTCCACGATTAGTCGATTCATGTGCAAGATAAACAGTATGTCTGGAGGCTTCCAAATGTTACCCTATAGGTCCACAGGTTGCTGGGTCGATATGCGGTGTGTTAGGTGTGCAGGTGATTTATACACATTGCTTCACAGGCTGTTGGGTGTGTGTGAGTTAGTTTGGGAAGGATTTGGGAAAGGTACACATGATCATTGCTGCAGGTTTAAACATTGAGGTACACCACTTCCACATTGAGGCAGGTGTGCAGATGTCTGTGTAGATTTGCTGGTTTTGGTAACACGTGTGTTATTGTAATAGGTCTATATGCTGTGTGGGTTCAAACTGGATTGTCATATCTTTCAGAGTAGCATTGTCCTTGAGAATATTTTTTAATTCCAGAATGAGTTTGGTCCAGGCGGTCTTATCTGGCGGAGAAGAAAATTCTTTGCAAACCCACTCAGACTGCAGTCTTCTCCATACCAACTGTGACCGTGGCATTTGAAGATCGCCACGAATCACAAGATGTCTTAGTACCGTGTTCTTTCTCAGTGCACTACATATGTAGAGGATGCCATCATCGTCCAGCCTGCTTCTCCTCAGTCTCAGTGTGGTAAGACTGGGAGAGTATAGTAATATGCTATGGACACCATCCATGGTCTCACGAGAAATTGCAAACAACTCCATTTTAGTAATTGCATCCGATCTCACAACTGTTTTTAGTACTGAATCAATTGCCGCATACATTGTACTGCAAGCATCAAACGTCAAGGCAGTGTAAGGAAATCTAACATCAAGAACAGTTTTTGACCAGCTAGTAAGTTGGCTGCCTTTGTTGGTGACGTGAAATCCTCTTAGTTCACGGCCACTGAGAGACTTTAGTGCAGATATCCACTTCCACTCCCAGGGCTCAGTACTAATATAGAGAAATTGTATTGTGTCGAGTTTTTGTAATAGATCATCAAGATGATTTCTTGCAGTTTCAAGTCTAATATCTTTGAGTTTTCGGTTTCCTTTCACTAGCCAATACAGACACCGTACTTCGACTGTCTTGACACTTGGCATGGCAGACTTGCGGTGGTCGTCAAGACCTTTGACGAATGTCTCTAGAAGTGAAGTATCACCCTCTTGGAGATCAACATGCAAATTAAGCTTGACCGAGGAATATGCGAGAATGTATGAAAGGGCATAACAACTATATGGTGTTAACTTTGAATCAATACGAAGTGTTGTCCTTGATTGAGCGTTACTCTTTACATCAAAGTAGTGGAATAAAATAGTGGGGTTTTGAGCCTCATAGAGAGAGCAGAACAAAACACTGGACTCCTTAATATGTGCTGTGTCATGACTGAGATATAATTCCCAGTGGTGACTGCCATCTTGTGACTGGCATTTCCAGCCAGTGATACCAGCGAGGAACATGGCTGGCTCCACTAGTGATGATTTCTGTAGCTCTAGTGATGATATGAAAGCTTCCTCATCCTTGTTATTACCTTGGTATGGAGAAGAGGCTCCTTCATCTACAGCCAGCCTATGATAAGCCACCTGAAACTCAGTGCTGAAGGTATCAGCAAGGTGCCAAGCTGCCAGGTACTCCTGTAGGCTGAGGTGGAGAAATGACAAGGTTCGCTCCATTCCTCTGCTGGCATACATTTCAGTAGATTCATTCATGAACCCAAAACTAACAAATCCCTCAGGGATGTCCTCTTTGAAAAATGTCACCTGCTTCAATCTTGAACCACCTTGGTGATAGTTAACAAAAGCAAACTGAGCCAAAACCCTGAACTTATTTTTATCCCTTTTGTTTAAGCCCTCAGGAAGCATAGATGTACACTCATGATTGGGTTTCTTCATCCTCATGTGTCTAACAAGGATGGAATGAGTGAGTGCCTGGTACAGCTGTGTTCTTGTTTTTGGTATAGCGAGCAGGTGGCGGCTACTCTGAGACTCGTAATAGACTTGTGCTATAATGGCACAGTTGAGTGGAATGTACATCATTGACTTTATGTGAGGGACAAGAAACATGTACTTCAAGAAATTTGCCTGAAGCTCTGGTTTATTGCTAAAGACCTTAGTGATATACCTCACTCTCTCTTCCTCAGTGAACCCAATGATTTCTACATGTTTATCAACTTTAGGCTGGCAGATACTTCTGAGTGCTGACTTGGCCACTGGTCTAGTAGTGAGAATGATGGCACATTTGGGTAAGAGCTGCCTGCATAGAATTCTTTTAATGACAGAGTCCTTATGGAAACTGTGAGAGACTTCGTCAAAACCATCTAAAACCAATAACAGGTTGCAACCATGGGAATCATGCAGTTCTTTTGCAATGTCTTTACTGTCACTAGGCTGAACTGGGTGTCTGAAAAGATCAGAAAGGGCCGTGGCATTTAAAACCCACTTTTCCCTCAACTTGAGAAGCACCACAGTGTGGTAGCCTCTAAGGCTTTCTATATCATCCCATCTCCTACATGCCTCCCAGGCAAAGGTACTCTTGCCAATTCCTGGAGGGCCCTCTACCAGAATGAACCTACCTGGCTCACCACGGTCTTGTTGAGTCAACAGGTCAGGCCTAGTTTCTTTTGAAACACTAGATTTTTGGATCAGTGCTTTTAAAAAAGGCAGAATTAACAAATAGTTGTCTTTCCAGTCAAATGTCAATAATTCTTCAATGTTTACAGGCTTTTTGCTCCAGAGGATCATTCCCCTGGTTATTGCTGCAAGCCTAGAATAACTAGAATCAGCATTGGCAATATCAATTTCTTCTGGAATGATCACGACAGGCATGCCTCCAGACTTGCTGAATTCTTGGATCAAGGCTTTTAAGTACGGCAATATAAACAAATAGTCATCTTTCCATTCAAATGTCAGCAAGTCTTCAATTTCAATAGGTACCTTACTCTGAAGAATCTGGTCTACTCCTCCATGCAATGTTCTCCTGGTAAACTCATCTCTTTGCTCAGTATCGTAGCGTCCCCTTATAATCATGGCAAGATTAATGTAGGGGGCGTCTAGGGTGGGAAGGTACTTGTCTGCTGGAGCTAGGGCTCTAGCATTGTAAATAGACTGCAAGTAGCTCTTATAATTTGTCAACACTCGACTTAAACCTGATTGTGGTGCAGATATACCATCACCTATCAATGGCAGGGCAATGTCAAGTTGTGAAACAGTATTCCCAGCTGTGGTTGGCATTGTTTCTTGGCTGCCCCTTGCTCTTCCTGTGGTAATGAGAAATCTCTCAATTTGTATGGTTACTACAGCTCTCTAAATGCACCTGTGCCATCTGTAGTTGGAAGGGGAATGTTGGGTAATCTTGCATGGGTTCTGTCAGGATGAAGTATACCTGTAAGGATAAGAGTCTATATCACACTGACAGTGTCCATACCATTAAATATTAGGAAGACCTTTTGGGTGCTCATATTTAACCCTCGGCGCACATGCTATTTACTTGATTTCGTGCGCGCGGTGGCAGAAACCGTGGTAACAGACAGACTGACAGACTGACAGACACACTTACGGGACAACTACCGTAACCCTCGCTGCGCATGCGCGCCGAGGGTTAAAAATGTTGAGTCTTGCGATGCCTAAAACGATACCTACTGCTAGCCCCTGCAAAAAGCTAGCAAAAGACGGTCAACCCGAGATAACGTGGTAAATCAGCGTAGCCCAGACCATCAACGATACTGCATGACCCGCACATGCGTATGCTTGTGTGTCTCCGCCAAGGGTTTGCACTTTAGTTCTTTTTCATAATGCATGCGTGGTACCGCTAATTGAGCATTGGGCTATTAGCATGCGTTACTCTTGGTCTCCCGCTAGTAGCTCACGGAGAGTCGGACACGGGCTAGCTACAATAGTAGATAGCATGCAGGAGTCGATACAAGCCCTTCGTTGTGACTTCAACATACACAGAGCAAGTGGACCCGGTCGAAACACCATCATACTAGCGAGGCATTCTTTGGGAACGCGGAGCGGCCTACAGGTAGCAACCCATACATAGCTTGACTGGTATATTTTACTGGGGTGACTAATAATGCCAGAATGACTTGAAGTGCTGAGAGACATCTGAGTGATGCAGACCTAGAAAAGGAAAGCTGGCATGGAAAACGAGTGTACTCAGGCAAAATGCAGCACAGTCTTTCGTAAGCATATTATAATGCATGCACTTCACTTGGACGTATGTATATTATACAAAATTCGACAGGCGTGTTTAGTCTGCACTAGTGATTGGTAGTTCACAGTATTTGTGGAGTTCCTAAAACTACTAACTGAGCACCCAAAAGCTAATCCCAATCACCCTGAAATCTGAAAGGGTTGCACTCATGATTATTCACCTGTTTCTCGCGACATTTCTCTGCCTACAGCCTGAAGGTCTTCATCCTCCAGTAGTACTTCAATGAACACAAAAAGAAGGTCAGGTTTTGACTTTATTGTCTCATCGACTGCATCAACTAAACTAATAGTCTTTTCTTGTTGAGATTCGGGGGACCTCATCATGTCTTTCATTACTGTCTTGGATATAAGACCTTTCTTCTGAAGCTGAGCTGCAGTTTCAACTGGATTAGTAATTTCGCAACAGAGTCGGCCAAAGAACCGCTCAAAAATATTGTGTTCGCCATTTTCCTTAAATTTTGAAGAATCAGGGGTGTCATCTTTATCTGGGTCTGCGATTGACAAACCTTTTGAAGATTTCTCTGTTTCTTGTTCTGCCATTGTTTCAGTGCCATTTTCACTCTGTACCCTTAATGGGTTCGTGTGGCTTTCTGTTCCACTTACCTCCACCTTTACACTCTCCGTCTGTTCGTCACTTACTTTTGTACAAAAATCATTGCTTCTTGCAACTCTTTTCTTCTCTGTTGCTCCATGCTGTTGGCCTGAGGTAGCCTGAAGGCTGGGATCAAGCCTATAGTACAGGTGGCCATACTTTCTGTTTACTCTATTAGCTTGCTCATGGTCACCTAAAGCTTCTGACCTGAGCGCTGTTTCAATATCTCCCCATGTGAGGGCCGGCCTCTGCTTTAAACGAACTGATAAAACATGAAGCAGGATTTTTTTTGGATCTGTACCACACTGCATCTCGATATTTGCAATTTCATTCATCTTTAGACCAATTTGTATGCCAAAAAATAGATATTTTGCGGCAATAGGAAAAACAGCTTCATATACGACCTTTAAATTATCGCCGCCTAATTCGTGTAAGCTCTTGTCGACACACGCAGGGCTACTGCGTGGGCTCCCTTTTCCAGTAGCCATCGCTGCGCACGGCGTCGATCTCCTACGACGCAGAGAATGCGCGCCGCTGTGCTACTGACACGACTGAATAATATAGGAGAGACAGGGAGGTATTATATCAAGGAGTTTGCTCACGTTTCGGCAGGAATCTCTACCTGCGGGTTCTCTCACATCTCGAGCGCTCTTTGTTTATCTCGTTTTGAGCTGCACTCAGCATTTGGGCGTGTCTCGTGCCTCTGCGCATGCGCATGTGCTAAAATGGTGGCTTGTGTACCGGCGCTTGTTTGTAGCTCCGTCCAGAAACGCCTCCGGAATTCGGTTCCTGTACCGTCGCAAACCCCATTCTATGCTCTACTAGACTCGCAAAGGTCCAGCCCACTAACGGTTTTCCATTTAGAGCGCTCTCCTCCGTTATATGTCAATGTCACGGACCCATTTATCGAACACCGGTACCGACCGCCGAACGTGCGTACATTTGCGCATAACGAAATATCGAACGCTGGGGAAAAACCCCACCTACAGCACAGGCATTGTTCGGTTATGTGCCGATGCTCATTCCCATCACTATCTGTGACACAGTCATCTGCGCAGTCCTCATGCAGCCATCGTCCACATGCGCATCGTTTCCTGATTGATCGTCGTCGTAGGAAATGTAGCACACACAACATTCACTGTCGTTGATCTGAGTAGAGGGGTTTGCAGTTTTCCGGGGACATTTTGCTGGTCTGGTACTACGAGCATTTTGGCTTCTCTTCGTTCCAACACCTGCGGGTTGCTTTCCCTTCCCTTTTGTAGCTTTTTGTGCTTCCTTTTCAGCTTTCTCCTTCAGTTTTTGTTCCTGCTTTCTTGCTCGCTCCTCCGCCTTTTTCCTTTGTTCTTCTTCCTTCCTTTTCTTTGTTTCCTCCCTCTCATTCTTCTTTTTTTCTTTTATCTCTGCTTCCTCTTGCTTTTTTCTCTCTTTTTTCTCTCTTTCCCCTTCAATATCTCAAAAGCAGCACAACTTGTTAATAAACGAGCCCGAGGTGGCTCTCCTTTTCGACCAGTGGGAGTTGACGCTAGAGGAGGGGTCAGGAACTTTGAGAGTGCCGATGTTCATGGAGTGTTTTTTTGTGCTGTTATCTGTGTCAGGAGGGGGAGAGTCAACAGCAATCTCTGCGACAGGAGTGACATCTGAAAAGTGATGGAGGAGCGATTTGCCTGATGATGCACTTGTTTGGGGCCCTGTAGGATGCCTTAGAAGTGGAGAATAGGGGTGGTTAATTCGAAGCCAAGAGACGTAGTCAGGATCTCCAGCAACATCAAAATCTTCCTCATAGCGGACCTGAAAACGACGCTGCTGTTCTTGCGAGAATGAGGGTCCAGCCACCACACCGAACGAGGAAGACGGGCGGGTGCAGACCTCGAGCGCTTCCTGGCGAACGAGCACCTCTTGGGCGGCATACCCAGCACTCCTGGTGGGGCAATAAAGTAAGTAATAGCTGCCCATATAGCTGATAAAACGACTTACCTAAAGAGAAAAGACCGACGAAAAAAAAACCGCGCGGAGAGGGTCCGCATACCTTTGTCCACCTCCGTTTTCAGCCGTATACTTCCTTACCCTCGCAGGCCTCGCGAGCGTTCGATAATAGGTATATACCGTTCGATAATTGGCTCCGTAGTCTCTTTTTGCAACAGTAATGGAACTCAGTCAAAATCTAATGCTGCCTCCTTATCATTGTATGGATCAATGATGTTGCGGACCTGTCTACTTCTACCAGAAAGTCGTTTCCATCGAGAGCAAAAAGTTGGTTCTTTCTCCATTTAACGGGTATGGGGATTATGTCATTCTGCTATTTTGTGGACAGAGTCTGTCAGCTGCTTGTTGAGGCCTTGCCACCATGCTGATGACCTTGCTCTCAGGTGGCACCAAACCAATCTCTTATCAGTGTCGGCTGTGCAGTTTCTTCTTCTGGACTGCTTTGGGTATGCAACCACGCAGAAGTAGTCCATCGCCCATGGTAAGCTCTCCTTGCACATCCCAGTAGGCTCACTCAGGGCGAGCAACATCTGTTTCGCTGCGCCAACCGTCACAGTACTACCGTGCAGACAAACTGACACAGTGGTACCTCCAAATGCACTTTTCTTTACACTTCCAGTCGCTAGTCACTTGCTGGTCTCAGCCAATTGTTGGATGTTGAGGTGGTTTTTTATTATGTAGTGGGGCTGTCGATAGAGTGTCAGTTCTTTGCCTTGGATGTGTTTGATGTCTAGTTAAATCAGTCGAGGCGTTCGTGGGGGAGGGTGTCTAGGTGTTTTACTCCCAGCAGTGGAACAAAGGGGCATTGTGGTCCGTTCCAATTAGTAAGTTTTTCCCAATCAGAAGAACGTGTCACGTGCCCATGTAGTAGCCAAGGCCTCCTTCTCAATCTGTGGATATCTGGAGCAGGATGGAAATGATATGGGTGTCCACTACTGGAGAAGTACTGCTCCAAGTCCGTATGATGAGGCACCAACCGAGACTTTTGTAGGAGCTGTCGGATCACGAAAGCGAGAGGACCATGGCTTTCACCTGGACTTGCTTGAAGGTTCTTGACCTCAACTCAAGTACAGAACCAGACAACCAGTTTAGGAGCCACAGTCAGAGCTTCTGAGAGCCACAATTGGCTCATTGGCTCCAGTTCCTTGAAAACAAGAGGCTAGGATGGGAAAAGTAGGTGGCCGGAACAGGATCCGGGGTGGAGGGGGGGAGACTGGTTGGAGAGGTACCGGATGCGGGTAGGGGAGGAGAGGGGGGTGGTAGGGGTGGGAGAAAGGGAACGAACAGTCTACCATCGCAAATGTACTACGCAGCTACAACTGGAGTTGCTCCAGATTCACGGGTCGCCAATTGTCCAGTCAAGAATGACCAGTGAGCTAAACCTCCTGCGACCGATGAGGCCAGCCACCCACCCAACCACACACTGGAGAAGTAGACAGGGAAGGCGACACGGGCAGAGACAATCGCGTGACAACGAACGAACCTCTCTGGTCCCTTCACCCCAGGACGACTCCACGGCCTCTAACTCCGATTCAGCATCCAACCCCTGCAACGAACACCGAGAGGAGCGAAATCGACACGACAGGACTGAGAGGAGAAAACGAGCCAGGAATGCCAAGAGACTGCAGCGTTGGTATTGATCGAACAGGAGAAATTACATTACTAGGGGAGGAATCCCCACGTTGCGAGATTCTGCTGTCCGACTTGATCTCCCACTTCTCCTGTAAGATTCCTACACCACCCGCCTCCCCGGGACCGGACTTTCTCCCTCAAGTTCAGGAATCGAGTCAGCCAGACGATCTTATATTCTCAATCAGCCTGGATGAGGTGACAAACCAGCTAGGGAGACTGCCCCTCAAGTCTGCAGCCGGCCCAGATGGGATCACCTATGAGATGTGGAATTGGAACCCGGAGGCCCACCACTTGCTCGTAAAGATTTTAAACATCTGCATACGAAACAAGCGCATTCCCCACCAATGGAAGACGAGCTCCACCATCCCCATCTACAAGAAAGGCGACAAGACCACCCCAAGCAACTGGTGACCGATATCGCTCCAGCCAACCTTCTGCAAGATCTACGCAGCTGTACTCACCCGCAGATTGGCCGACTGGGCCATCACCAACAGTCGCATCAGCAAGGGCCAGAAGGGATTTCTGCCCTACGAGGGATGCGCAGAACATTCCTTTACCCTGCAGAGCATGATGGAAGACAGCAAGCGCTGCAACAAGAACGTCACAATTGTATGGATCGATCTAAAAACGCCTTTGGATCGGTTCTGCACGACACCATGTGGCTCATGATGGAGAGACTCAAGGTCCCTGTGGACTTCCTCTCAATCCGTCGCGACATCTACCACAACACAGTCCACACCATCAGGTCTATTGCCGTTAGCACCCCGCCAATCCCGCTGAACCAGGGAATCAAACAGGATTGTCCCCTGAGCCCCCTCCTCCTCAACATCGTCCTGGAGAGGGTCATCCCCAAGCTTACTACCTTCTACAGGTACCGTTTGCAGGGGATGCCAAGACCTGCTGCCTTGCATTTGCCGATGATCTGTCAGTTTGACGACCCAAGAAGCCCAGGATGTGGTCCGAACAGGCAACGAATTTTTCGACTGGGCAGGCCTCTGCCTTAATGCGTCCAAGTGTGGCTCTCTCACTATGGTGAACAACACGAGCAGGAGGTTTGTGGCGCCCTTCTCCCCGAAGATTGACAACTACTGCTCCATCCCACCCCTAGAATGGGATGACTCGTACCGCTTGGTACCTGGGAGTCCAAGTTGGTCGTGAGAGCAAGCAGTCGCTAGCCGGTCTAGCCGAAACCATCACTAAGGATGCAGAGAAGGTGGGATGTTCGGCTCTCGCTGAATGGCAGAAGATCGACACCATCCTAACCTTTACCCTCCCCCGTGTGCTGGAATCAGCACTTGTTCCGATTACATGGACGACCCAACTCGACGCAGACATCAGACGAGTAGTAAAGAAGGCCTTCGTCTCTCTAAACATACTATCTGTCCCCGTCCCATGTCCCATCAAGTCAAGGGGGATTGGGCCTTCTTGAGCATAATACATCATGCTGATAAGTTTTTGAAGCAATAAAGTTTTGTAACTCTTCGTTAGTCTTTCTATTCTTGTTGGTAGTTTTGTAGTCTTCTCCACTGGTATATTAAGCACCTGCTTTGGTTTTATCTCATGGCCTCTTTCTCTAATGCTCCACATATGCACTCTGGACTGATAGTTTGTTTAATTCCACAATCCTCTGTGGTAAACACTTGAGGCAGAATATCTTTCATGCTGTGCTCTTCATCCACTTCATGACTGCCTGCCACACTCTTGTGAAGAAATGCCAGTCTCATTAAAACTTTTGTCTCCCTTCTTCTTTCTTATTTCATGCTTACTGTTGTGATTGCTCTGTTCTTTGTTGTTTTATTGTTCCTTGTCCAGGGCAAACTTGCAGCCTCTAGGCCGCCTGGGTGTGGCTCTACGGGGGCTGGTAAACACACATGCGTATCGGCCAGGCCAGGCAAGAGGTCTATTTCATCCTTTTTCTTTTGGTCAGATGTCATGTTCTTCTGGGTCACCTGTTGCCACAAATATGAACCGATGGCTTACATCTATAGGCATAGACACAGTTTCAACTCCTTTGCCAATTGTGTATTAAGAAGCAGTTTTGTGAGAATTTTGCACTCCCCTGGTGGCAGAACACTTATTGTCAGTTTCTGTTTCCTCCTTTTGAGTTTTCAGGTATATAGCCTTATGACAAAAAAGAAACACTTCTTGGCACCAAATCTGAGAGTAAAAAATCTCTAGTGTTAGATCTCAGTGCACCAGATTATAATGTAAAGGATTCCATAATAGCCAGGTTTCGTTCTCTTCAACTCAAATGAAAATGCTGTTACAGTAAGATGATGGAACAATGGTCCATGACATATATTATATTACTGTATCTGATCTCTAAACTGTTTTCAATTGTGAATCGTTTAAACTGAAGTTCAAGAATCATATTGGCTGTTTTCCACATAGTGGGCAGTGTTGGACATACCATAATGTTTTACTCGAGTCTAAATAGAATTGAAATTTCGAATCATTTTTTCGCTGTGGGTACTCTTGTGTCCACACTTGCCAAAATGCATTTTGCTCTAGTGTCTATCCACCTTATGGGGACTTGTTAATGACGTAAAATCATAATTATTTCGGTTTACGGCCACCCAGAGACTCCAGCAAATAGTATATCCTTTCCCCAAGAAATTGCTTGTAGTCGGTCAAGTTAAACTGCTGCTGCTTGTTAGAGTTCAGCCCGACCCTTTGGTTTCATGAGCCAATGCAGACCCAACCACACTGAGGGTTTCTGAAATCTGTTACATTCTTGTGTCTCAAATGGTGAACATACTTTTCTTAATTTTTCTCGTCCGAAGTGGATGGGAGGATATGACTTTGTTGTGCCGAGTCTCATCTTCACCATTTCATCATCTGAATCTGATTCTTCACAGGAGCATGTTCAAGAGGCAGAATTAACTCTCTGATACTTCATTTTTTCTCAGTCCATTTCTCAGTTTTAGTGTCTTCTTCGGTTACCATTTTTAAAGTTTTCCATTTTCATTGTCTTATGTTCTGTCATTTCCTATTAGGAGTTTTTGCAACTTGTGGCATGTGTGTACTTTTCATCACTTTGATCTGCTATAGGTTGTTTCGATTCAGTATAACTCTTTGTTGATCTTTCCATTGTTGTTATATAGCAGTTTTGTCAGTATTATCTCTGCTTTGGCATTTTGTCTTTCACCGGCTCTATAGTTATGCTACTCCGGACTGATTGTGTGTTTTTTTCCCACAGTTTTGGATTCGTCTAATTCTCCCCTGTGTCATTACCACTTAATGCAGAATATCTCTTCATCCACTTCCTGACTGCCTGCTACATTCTTGTGAAGAAATGTCAGTCTCATTTATCTCCTTTTCTGTTGTTATTTTTTTCCTTGTCCTTGCCCGAAATTACTTAATCTTTAGCAGTGGATTGATTTAGAGATTGTGGCACCCATGTCACTGTTGTGCCTTCTTTTGTCACAGTTTCATCTATATAGGCATAGCAAGCCTAAACTCCTTTGTAAAGGTCTTAACCCTCTGTATTGTATTGGGAGTGTTAACATTGTTAGAATGACAACAAGAGACAATGGAAGGTTATTTCACCACATTTGAGTTGGCCTTACGTGTTTACGTGGCGCACCCCGGGAACGTCCCCGGGGAGGCCCGTTAGGTACATGTACGTGTACCCTTGGTTATCAGAGAGTCGGTAGACTCTCTATATAGGGATGACGCGGGTGAAATCTCACGTGATCCGCGTACAAAACGACTAAAAACTCGCTGAGAATCACTCCCTAGGCCTTCAAAACATACTAGCAATAGTCTACGGGCACATATCTACCTATACATGTCCCCCAAGACCTCATACCCACCTTCAGTCGTCCACGCGAGAATTCGCTCATACGCGATTTCACGATTTTGGTGTCATCATATTCTTCTTCTTCTTCTTCTTCTTCTTTAGACCCGCTTTCTCCTTACTGGAACAAGTTGAAGCGCTAATTTTTTCACTGAACGTCTCCAATTTCGCCCGAGGTGTGCACGGACATCAAGCGACGGGTTCTTTCTCGCCGTTAGTCACTACGGTAGATCATGGAGCTCTTCCAAGGTCGACACTGAACAACGCCATTTGCTGCTAACTCAGCATCAGTAAGCCGCGCGCATGCGCCAGGCAGGGGCGTTGTCCACATGCGCTTGCGAGCGTATACCAGGCGAGTTGGCAGACCTGCAGAGGAACTGTCAGCTTCCACTACCTTCTGTAAGTAAGTGTGCACATTTGCAACTGGCTAGCTTGCTGTTGATTTGCACGAAGAGCAACTTGCCAGAGTCTGCGCGGTGTTACGCGAGCCTTGCGGGGCGTCCAGTCCATCGGCCCCCAAGGTTTGTAGCCTGATTACCAGAGCCTGCCCATGAAACCACAACCATGTACAATAATCTAATTACATCCGTGTTGAAGACGAGGTGAATGTGGTATCCAGCCCCTGCTTCAGGCACTAGCAGCCCCATTAGCTACTACTACAGTTACAATTTGTCTATAGTAGCCTATCTACAACATGCCCATGAACATCAGAGTGACTGTAGCAATAAATGCAGTGTTGTCATAAGCTGTTAAAAAATAGTGGAAACAAGTGGAAAAATCATTTCTTCAAAATGAAAGGGGGATATAGGGATGGCTTGAAGCACCAAAAAGGAAGAAACAAGGGGTCATCACACAGCAAAGTTGCACAAAGCTACATGACACCATCCCTATATCGTTGTTTTATTGTTTATAAGCAAAGTTTAATATCGAACAAAGATATAGGGATGGTGTCATGTAGCTTTGTGCAACTTTGCTGTGTGATGACCCCTTGTTTCTTCCTTTTTGGTGCTTCAAGCCATCCCTATATCCCCCTTTCATTTTGAAGAAATGATTTTTCCACTTGTACAAGTAACAAATGAGATTTTCGACTTGTTCGGCAGAGTGGCAGTAGAAGACCATCACTGTTTCTTCCTCTTCACATGGCTTTCGCTCTCATCCTTATTTTTACCCGAGAACAGAATAGAAATAGAGTGCGAGTCATCTTGGGTCATGTCATGACACATTTCTAAAGGCATTGTTACGACTTGCTTTACTTTCCTTTCTTTCTTTGATGAAATGGGAATGTCTTTGTTGCCTACACTTTAAATGACAAAAGTGTATTTAAGAGTTCAACAACTTTCATTGCACACAAGTGTAACTATTTGCGTGTTGGCTGTTCATATTCCTGTTGGTTCACATCTTGCGGTCGGTTGCTGTACTGTAAGCATGCAGGTTATGGTGGTGGTAGGTATGCACGTTGTCGTAGGTACACAGGTAGTGCTAATATAGAGAAATTGTATTGTGTCGAGTTTTTGTAATAGATCATCAGATGATTTCTTGCAAAATATTCAGTTTGTCTAATATCTTCGAGTTCACGGTTTCCTTTCACTAGCCAATACAGACACCGTACTTCAACTGTTTTGTTGACACTTGGTGTGGCAGACTTGCGGTGATCGTCAAGACCTTTGACGAATGTCTCTAGAAGTGAAAGTATCACCCTCTTGGAGATCAACACACAATTTAGCTTGACCGAGGAATATGCGAGACTATTGAAAGGCATACAATTATATTGTGTTAGCTTGAATAAATGCGAGAGCTGTTCTTCTGATTGAGTGTTACTCTTGAAATCAGTGGGATAGGATGGGAGAGTAGTGGGATAAAATAGTGGGGTTTGAGCCTCATAGAGAGAGCAGAATAACACACTGGAATCCTCAATATGTGCGGTTTGTCATGACTGAGATATGATTCCCAGTGGTGGCTGTCACCAGCTGACTTGCTTTTCCAGCCAGTGATACCAGCGAGGAATATGGCTTGGCTCCACTAGTGATGATTTCTGTTGCTCTAGTGATGATATGAGAGCCTCTTCATGTTTGTTACTACCCTTGTTGGGGAACGAGCCCATTCATCTACACCAGCCTATGATAAGCTACCTGAAACTCATGCTGAGGTATCAGCAAGGTGCCAAGCTGCCAGGTATTCCTGTAGGCTGAGGTGGAGAAATGACAACGTTCGCTCGACTCCTTTGCCAGCATACATTTCAGTAGATTCATTCATGAACCCAAAACTAACAAATCCCTCAGGGATGTCCTCTTTGAAAATGTCACCTGCTTCAATCCTCCTTGGTGATAGGTAAGAAAAGCAAATCTAGTCAAAACCCTCAAATTTACTTTTTCCCTCTTTGTTTAAGCCTCAGGAAGCATAGATGTATACTCATGATTGGGTTCTTTCATCCTCATGTGTCTGACGAGAAGAAAATTAGTGAGTGCCTTGTAGAGCTGTGTTCTTGTTCTTGGTATATAGTGAGGTGGCGGCTACTCTGAGACTCGTAATAGACTTGTGCTATAATGGCACAGTTGAGTGGAATGTACATCATTGACTTTATGTGAGGGACAAGAAACATGTACTTCAAGAAATTTGCCTGAAGCTCTGGTTTCCTCTGCTAAAGACCTCAGTGATATACCTCACTCTCTCTTCCTCTGTGAACCCAATATTTCTACATGTTTATCAACTTTAGGCTGGCAGATACTTCTGAGTGCTGACTTGGCCACTGGTCTAGTAGTGAGAATGATGGTACATTCTGGCAAAAGCTGCCTGCATAGAATGCTTTTTATGACAGGAGTCCTCATGGAAACTGTGAGAGACTTCGTCAAAACCATCTAAAAACCAGTAACAGGTTGCGACCATGGGAATCATGCAGTTCTTGTGCAATATCCTTGCTAAAACTGGTTGATCTGGGTATCTGAAAAGATCAGAAAGCGATGTGCATTTAAGACCCCACTTTCCCTCAACTTTAGTAGTACCAGAGTGTGGTAGTATCTAAGGCTTTGTATATCCATCCCATCTCCTACATGCCTCCCAGGAAAAGGTACTCTTACCAATTCCTGGTGGACCTTCTACCAGAATGAAAGCACCTGGCCTACTTACTGTTTCTGGGCCTCAGGACAGGCATACCTCTTTGAAATTTGCCGGGTTTTGGATCAGAGCTTTTAAATATGTCTGTATTAACAGATAGTCGTCTTTCCAGTCAGTAGTCACCAAGTCTTCAATGTTTATAGGTACTTTGCTCTGAAGATCTGGTCTACTCCTCCATGCAATGTTCTCCTGGTAAACTCATCTTTAGCCCAGTATCTAACGTCTCTTATAATCATGGCAAGATTAATGTAGGGGGGCATCTAGGGTGGGAAGGTACTTGTCTGCTGGAGCTAGGGCTCTAGCATTGTAACAGACCGCAAGTAGCTCTTATACTTTGCAACACTGGGCTTAAACCTGACTGACTTGTACCATCACACCTATTACTGCGAGGTAATCTCTTAAGTTCAGTTTTCCAACTTGTGGTTGCATTGTTTCTTGTCTGCCCTTCCTCGTCCTGTGGATGTTTTCATGGTTGCATCTCTGTGAGACTCGTTAAATGTGTATTGGAGCCATAGTCTCAGAACAACACTCGTACACAGAATCTGCCCGGGTTCTGTCAGGATAAGCATTACCTGTAAGAACGAGAGTGCATATCATGTTATCAATGAGCAATCTGAGGTATTTACCTGTTTCTTCGACATTTCTCTGCCTACTGTCTGAAGGCCTCATCCTCCATAGTACTTCAATGAACACAAAAAGAAGTTCAGGTTTTGACTTTACTGTCTCATCGACTGCATCAACTAAACTAATAGTCTTTTCTTGTTGAGATTTGGTGGACATTCAATCATGTCTTCTATTACTGCCTTGGATATCAGACCTTTCTTCTGAACTCAGCATGCACGTTTTCACTGGATTGGAGATTCATCAACAGGTAGTCGCCAAAGAAGCGCTCAAAATATGGTGTTCGCCACTTCCTGATTTGAAGAACCGCAGGTTTCAGCTCTTTATCGGGTCTGCCGCTGACAAACGTCTGAAGAGTCTCTGTTTCTTGTCTCTGCATGTTTCACACTGTTATTTTCACCTGTACCCTTAAGGGGTTCGTGTGGCTTTGCTGTTTCACTTACCTCACCTCGTTACACCTCTGCCGTTCGTTATCGTCACGTACTTTGTCACGAACTCATCGCGTCTTGGCATGATCTTTGCAACGCTATGTCCTTCTGTGCTCCATGCTGTTGGGCTGAGTCAGGCCGTGAGAGGCTGGGATCAAGCCTATAGTACCGTGGGGCCATACCTTCCTTATTCTATTAGCTTGCTCTGCTCACCTCTAAGCTTCTGACCTGAGCGCTGTTTCAATCTCTCCCCATGTGAGGGCCGGACTCTGCTTTAAACGAACTGATAAAACATGAAGCAGGATTTTTTGGGATCGTCTACCACACTGCATCTCGATAGTTGCAATGTCATTCATCTTTAGACAAGTGTATGCCCAAAACATAGGTGATTTTGCGGCGATTGGACAAACGGCTTCATATACGACCTTTAAATAAACCAGCATCGCCGCCTAATCGTGAAAGTGATGTCGACCGACTGCCATGCTGCTGCCCCACGGGCATCACTCTCCTGTGGGCTGTGGCCATCGCTGAAGCCGCACTCTAGCTCAAGTATGTCTCGCCGATCTCCATGACGATGTCCGTCGAGTCCTGCGCACCGCTGTAAGTACTACTATACACTCGACTCCATATATATGCAGAAACACCGGAGAGATGCAATGAGATTTGCTCACGGTTTTAGCGCGGGGAAGTGGCGTGGCTGTGGAGGGACGAGTTCGGTTGTCAACGAATCATGAATGTCCTCTGTGTTGATCTCGGGTTTTGGTGCGTGACACTCAGCATTGTTTGGGCGTGGTGTGTGCGTATATTCGACAAGGCTTGGCCATTTTTGGGTTCATGAGGGGGTTTAGTTTGGGAGTGAGGCTGCTTCCTGCTGTTTACCTGGGACTAGTTTGATATCGTGTGTCAAAATCGGTGGAGGCGATCTTGGGAGAGAGTGTTCCAGGTGTTTACTCCCAGCAGTGGAACAAGGGGTTTGTGGTCCGTTCAACTTAAGAAGTGTTTCCCAATCAGTAAGTTGGCCAATTTGTTGTAGCCAAGGCCTCTTAAGCTCTTTCTTGATATTTGCATGACACACTCGCAATTACTACAGATGTTAAAAGTGACAACCACAATTGAGGGGGAATAGCATTAGTGATTCCAATCTGCCAGAAAGCAGTTGCCACCTTCACAATTCACTCGATATCAGACCATGTGATATTCAAAACCAATAAAGAACAATCATGGATTGTTCTTTAAAGCTGCTTTCTTGGGGTATTAATTGCGCATGCGCGATCCACGCCGAGTATGCAGAATAAAACACAATACTGAGCACTTCTCTGGGACAGTTGACCGTCCGGCTGGCTGCACTCAGTAGCTGATCCCACGCGGGTCAGGGAACCGTCTGACCATAGCGACACAAATAGTAAGTTCATCAGCAGAATATATACTACAGCTGTTTAGATGTGTTTTGCAAACAGGAAAGCAGCTCTGTGCATCGCGACGACACGCTGCACGCCGACATTGTTGGAGTGCGGCCTGGACGCACGATGGTACGAGGGAGCTGCCTCAACGAAGTAAGTCACGCTGTATTTCGCAGTGAGCTATGCGGACTCATCTCCTGCAGCTGGAGTAACCTCATAAGTGAAAGTGACCAGAAAAAAGATTTACCGAAGCCTACACTGTATCGAAGAAATTGGAAATAAAAAATGTGAAAAGGTTCAACCTCACTGAGCCTTACAGTACTGTTACTGAGTGACCAAGAAAAAAAGATTTACCGAAGCCTACACTGTATCGAAGAAATTGGAAATAAGGAAAATAAAAATGTGGAAAAGGTTCGACCCTCACTGAGCCTTACATACTGTACTGAAGTAGTTAAGGACTTATGGTTGGAATTTCCTAAGAGTTTTTGCTGCCTTGTTGTTTGTGGGTGCAGTGTTGTCGAGTCATTACTTATTATAAAGTGTTTCCCAATCAGTAAATTGGCCAATTTGCTGTGTAGCCAAGGCCTCTTTCTTGATATTTGCATATCTGTGCTCCATCTCCGAGATGAAGCAAGATGCAAATGATGCAGGTCTCCACGAACTGTCGATCTGCTGGAGAAGCACTGCTCCAAGTCCGTGTGGTAGGCCGTCAGTCGAGACCTTTGTAGGAACGGTCGTATCATGAAGGGCGAGGCCGAGAGTGGCTCCTCTCCCTTCGTTTCAGAGTCAGCAGCATTGGTGTGGGACAAACGTACTTCAGCAAAAGAACTCTGTGCAAAAGTAATGTGACTCAGTCCAAGTAAGTAGGTCAAACACTGGCTCTGTGTCAATAGAGCCATTTTGAGGATCACTGATAAATTCCTTGGTGGTTCAGCATAATAATGTTGTATTTGCCATTCCTTTCCCATTTTTCTGTAGTATGGCATTTATCGTACTGTTGGCATCTTGATACACCCACGAATCATGCTACAAATAATTATTGTTCCTTACTCAACCACACAATTGATATATGTATAGTATTTTGAAGAATTTCCAGTCTCATTTCTCAGGTTATTGCTGTTCTTGCTTGCCCCAAGGGGCAAACTTGCTATAGTGGATGGCAGGATACGACATCGGTTGTGCCAAATTCTCTTTCTCTTTCAGCTATATAGTGTATCTTATATTTCTGGTTCTCACCTACCTTTTGCTCCTTTCTTAAGTCCTGAGTGTTTTGACCTAGGTTCATGCAGTGGTCTTTCCATCTTGTATATAGTTTTCACTATAGTAAGTGGCAAAATATTCACTGCCTACTTTGCTGCCTCTTCATTAGCCATAACTTTACTTCTATGTTCCACATTCTTACTGTTTTTGACGTTTGGTTTTCCTCTGTTACATTTTGGTGCATAATAATATGATGTTCCACCCATCCACTTACTGCCTTCCTGCTAAGCTCCCGTTGGAGAAACGTTAATCATTAAAAACTTCGATCTTTCATAATCTTATGCTTGCTGTATCGATCATTCCCCCCTCCCTCGTCCAAGGCAAACTTGCTGTTCATTACGAAACACCTGCCAGATTTCCACTTGTTCGTTACACTTTAGTGGCAGCAAAATCATTCTATTTTCCTCCCCTGCATTTGTCATTCTTAGTTTTGTCTTTTCATTTCCACTGAGAAAAGTATAGAGCCATCCTAGGTCACATCAAAAAACATGCACTAAAGGCAGATTTCTTCAGATAACACTTCTTTCTCCAAATTCTCAGGATTGTATATTTCTGTTTTTTTCAGATTGGTACCTATTGAGTGGCACTGTTTGCATGTTGGCCGTTCCTGTTCACAGGTTGTGGAGGGTTAACCTATTAGGCAGGTATAGGTATGAAGGTGCATGGTAGACAAATAAGTTCGATATGGATGTGTTAATTTCCTCGTTTCCTTCTTAGTCCCAGTTCTTTAATTTGCTCTTCAGTGGTGGCTGTAGGTATGGGTAGACAAGCAGGTTGTGGCAGTATAGGAGGTATGTGCAAGTTTGTGGTGATGAAGTAGGCATGCAGGTTGCCATACTTTGCTGTGCAGGTCGTGGCACATATACAGGGTTTGAGGATGCTATGTATGTTGTTGGCTCACAGGTTGTAAAAGTTGTTGTTGGTAAGCATGTTGTGCAAGTTGTGCAAGCAAGCTGAGGATGATCAGACAAGATCATCATTTCTTCCAGAGTAGTGTTTTCTTTGGGAATGTGGCTTATTTCCTGGAGGAATTTCATATAGCTACACCAGAATTATTTCCACACTGACTGTTGGTCTTTTCACTACCCACTCTGCAGCTGACATGTCGTAAAGCAGTGCTCTTTCTCTTAGTGCATACATAATATGTAGAGGATTCAGTTCTCTTCAGCTTGTAATATGGACACCATCCATGGTCTGGGGAGAAATTTGACTTGTACGTGATCTCAGAACTGTTTTTTAATTATTATTGCTGGACATACTGAGGTAAAAATTGGACGCAATGATGCTTTGACTAGGTCCGTACTTGTCTGTCTTTGTGACGCGGAATTTAAAGACTTTGTGCTGGGATCCATCGCAGGAATGTAACTTCCACAGGACTTTATTTCATAAGCCATTACAAACACTTAATTGACTAAAGTGCTTTGAATGTGGTGGGGTAGACTTTAAACCTTTTTGACAAATATTTCCAGACATGAGTATCTCTTCTACTGTCAACACTAAGCTGCAGTTTACACTAATTTCACTGTCAGGTTCGGAACACTTCCTTGGGGAAAGAGTGACGGATATATTGTACCACTACCAGTTATTGTAGGGTAAAGACCATCTCTTTCTTTTTTTTCTCTCTTTCTCTTACATTCATGCTGTTGGTCTGGGTAACCGAAAGCCTGCAATCAGATGGCCGTAATAGTTTTCTCGCTCATCAACAGCAACTGAATTGAGTGCTGAATCACCATCGGAGAACTGAAGTTGTCCCCAGAACATTTTGAGGAGCCATTCGTGTGTAGTTTGCATGCACGGTCACACATCTCCAGGGAGCCAACTAGCGGACAAGGCTTACCTGCCCTGTTATTTCACTGTCAAC
>CASHTH010002180.1:0-13419 GCA_030341885.1 Geodia barretti
GACCACACAATCCCTATATTGTTACCTGGTGTGCCACTCATAAACTCCATTTGGATTAAATATTGGTTTATTTATTCAGTAGCATGACTTTTTATTGCTGTAAGTCATGACTATCAATAAGTACGGTAGAACTTAGTATATTATGAAACAGGTTGTTCTGCCCATACATTTTCAGATTTGTACGTTTCACTTTCAGTTTCCTGACATATCAGTCTGATCCCTATTGTCAAAAAGAGCACGTACCTAAGAAATGGCTTAAATTGCATAATCGGTAATTGAGAAAGTCAGTTTAAAAAAATTATTTTTGTTGTTGTTGTTAGCATATCTCATAAATCAAGAAAGATACGGAGATGAAACTTTGCACAAAGATTGGAATCCATGACAGGTCGTGCAAGAGCTATTTTACAATTTTGGTAGACAACAAAAAACAGCCCCAGGTCATACATTATGATAGGACCATAAAGTGTGCTAACTACATAGGTAAAGCTTATACCCCAAATGATAAAACTTTGAACACACATGCAACCAATCGTTGGTATCAACATTACAAGTTTGTAAACAACAACAAACAGCCTCAGGCAACAAAAACTAGTAAATGGTGTTTGTGCCTCTAACTTGCTTATTGTGGGTCCTCTAACAATAAAACTTGGTACACTGATGTACCATGATAAGAGTTCATCAAAACAGAAATTGCAAGTTTGTAAACACAACAAACACCTCAGCGCAATAAAAACTTGTAAATGGTGTTTGTGCCTATAAATTACTTGTGGTTGGTCCTCTAACAATGAAACTTGGTACACTGATTTACCGTGATAATAATAATAATAATACTCAGGTGGCTGTCATAGCACTAGGGCCATAGACCATGCACCCAGAGCAATGGGTGGAACCGTTAACAAACGAACATACACCATATGAACATGAGGTTCTTCTCACCTCCCCAGACACCTCAACTCACCCCTCCACCAGGGACACCCTGCAGCTCCCCAGACGCATCTGAGACTGGGTTTGTTGTACACGGCCGTATACCCTACCTTTCTTAGCTCCCAAACATCCAAAATAAATCTTTAACAGGCCAGCAAGAACCAAATTTATCCTCCCCAGTTCACTACCCAATATAGGATGCTTTCCTGAAACTATCAAGCGACTGGAAATGCTCAAACCCATCATCCCCAAGCTTCTCGTTGCAGGGCAACTAAGAAATTGCTCCTAAGACTACTATATGCTGACACTCCCACAACACGGACTCACACTTCACACTCATCATCACACAACAGGCACTCCTTCACTCACTCCCCCTCATGTCACTACCCAGTTTTTCCCGCATTTGAGCCCATGCGTGCCTGACCTGAACTTAAACATTAATTAGACCCCCGTGTCACATGTCACTTTCCCTTCAAGTACTTAATTTTAACTCTAGAACCAAACACAAAGTTGTTCAATGTCCTTATCCCAAAAAAAAAACACGGATGACGGAGACAAACTCTAGTCAACGAGCGAGAAAACGTAGAGGGAGGACCGTGACTGATGTGCGGATACCGCTGGAAACCGCCGAGTTAGGAGGGAAATGGTGAGAATGCCATTTCGGGCAAAGCAGATCCACAATAGACCAACCGAACCACCCCAAACTCCGGGGACGAGGGTTCTAAAAGAGACGGGGACTAGGCGGGAACCGAAAGGAAAAGTGGGCCATCGGTTGGAAGGGAACGCTCACCCCACCCCAAAGTGGAAACCAGGGAATAACCCCAAGGGTGAGCGGACATTAATAGCGTATCATAAGGTCAAGGGGACGGGGAATTAACGTGAGAGCGGCACGGCGCGGTGAGAAAAAACGAACCCTAACGTATTGGAAGAGGAACGGACACGACGCTGATTGAGTAATAACAGCTTCTTTTCTATGTAGCCCCTCTTCAACTTTCTAATCTCCCTTTCATTCATACTGTCCCCTATTATAGACAGAAAGCCCTTCAAGGAGCAATCCCCATTTTGAATATCATGCAACCACTCTGCCTTGTCAAGACCTAATGACGAAAAGAGATCATCAATGACCTTACTCCAACCCTTCCTCTGCCTGCCTCTCCGTGGCTTAAAATTCCATTCCTGATTAAAAGCTTCTTCGGATACCTATTGCTGGCAATGCCGCTAACTTATACCACCACTCAACTATTCTTATCCTACGCCCCTTGTAACGTATCAAGCCCCATATCCCCCCTAACGGCTTCATTACATGTCTTAGACGAAAACCCAAGAATGCGCTTAGCTCCTCCCAGCATAACGGACTCTAACGATGAGCACAAGCATTATCTGTGGATTTACCATGATAAGTGTTCAATTACAATGTTGTATACAACAAGAAACAGCCTCAGGCAAAAAACATTTTTAAATGGTGTTAGTGCCTATAACTTGCTTATGGTGGGTCACGGCTGTTTCAACGCGCGCACGAAGAAAAATTGGAAATGTGCGCGCGCCGCCCCCGGAACGCAATTGGACACGCCCCCTCCGTTTTGAAAAAGAAGCGGTACCTTCTGGATACCGTTGGCCGTCCAGAGACCATACTATGGGGCCGAACGTTTTCAACACAAAGACGGTCCATGTTTACAGTCCCTATAGACACTGCATTAGCGAAGCTACATGTGCAACGCCAAGCTTACCATGGGGGCACTTTCGTCGGGATTCATGTGCATAAACTGCTCAAGGTACACACATATATACACTACGTTCACATTTAGGAAGAATCTGCTGATGTGTTGTGCTCTGGTATTGTGGCCATAGTTGAAGAGAAGTGCCCTGAACTGTTGCAAAAGGCCAAGGACACATACAAGTGCTTGACTGAGGTACTTACCCAGTATGCCAAGTGCCACAATGTGTTCAATGGAGGGGTAGTGGACAGCATCGCCATTGATTGACTTGGTAACAGAGAAATTCGAATAGTACACTCTAGAGAGAGACACAGCAGCTTTCATGGGAGCAGTACAGGGAGGAGTTTCCCACTGCAACAGTCCTCCCCAAAATGCACATCCTGGAAGACCACGTTGTGCCATGGATGCGGCGGTGGCACATGGAAACAAGCTAAATAACACATCCCATTGGGTGGCATCTACCGTGGCACAAAAAATAAGTATCATCATACTTCCCACAGTTCTTGGAAAGTAGCGGGTAGTTCATTGTGATGGCAGCTTCCTCGCTGGCCGAAGCACTTCTGGACTTGAAAAACACAGCTATGTACCAGCGAAAGTCTCGAGTTCATGATTGGGAACGTATCTCAGGTATAGTTCATCGGACGGTCGTGATTTTTGGACCGTCTCGTGGCTCGCACCGGGAAGAGTCCGAGTTCCCCACTTGCGCATGTTCTATACGCACGCGCATACCTCAAAAGGCCGCTAGTAACGTAGCGGAAGTCGCACGCGGAAGCCCGTTGCCATGCGTAACAATGACGTGTATATTTTTTGGGGGGCGTATCTTAATGTCCGCGCGCGCATTGCGGGAAACGGCCGTGGGGTCTTCTCACAATCAGGTGTACTGATCTACAAGAAACATAAAGTCTGAGGCGATAGCTTAAGGCCCACTAATGTTACTTTTTTTTATGGGCTTATGCTCATAATATCCTCTTTTTATTGCACACCATGCATGTGAATGCAGTAAAAAGCAAAGGAGACAAGTCAATAAAAAAAATTGAAAAATGGTGAATATACGTATGGATAGTATAAAAAACAAGGAGACAAGACAGGGACGACCTGCAGTAGGATGATGGCTACATACTTCGAACTGCTCGTGTAAAATTTCCTCCAAATATTGTCGCGACCTTTACTCACTGACATAACCAAGTAGATGGTATTACTTGTCTAATGTGCTTATGAAATGAATCATATATAGCTGTGCATGATACAAGGGAGCACACTCATACTTCGCAACAATACTACTGTACTCAGTGATGCAACAGAAAGGCCAACCCCAAACCACTGTGCTATGGCACAGTAACTCTCACTCAGTACGGTTCTCCTTCTCCCTAAAAGAGTCTTGATACGAGGCAAATGGAGTAGAAAACATATGACAGACACTTTAACAGACGTACAACTCTGCCTTCTCTTCTCTCTTGGCTTTCTCCTGAGCAGCTCGCTCCGCCTGGGCTTCCTGGCTGAAGGCACTTCCCTCTACGTAGTCCTCGCGGATGCCAAAGGCATTCCTCAGCTGCTGTTTCTTGGCCTCTGAGGCCTCGGCCATCTGGTGGGAGTCACTGGAGAATGGGTCGATGGGGCGTGGCTTGCTAGAGAGGGAGGCTCGCAGGGCCCTCACCTCCTCAGCCACCTCCTCCTCCTTGTACCTGAACCATAGAGACAGTGTGTGGTTACAAAAGATGATGTACTACAAATTATTGGTGTGCATGCTGCAGCGAAGGTTACATAATAAACTTGGTCTGTCGGTCCAGTCCGTACATAAGTCCTTTTGTCTGTCAACATGTCTTTTTCTGCCGCCACACGCAACAAAGCACCCACGAAGTGATACCAACAGGTTAAACCGAGCATACGTATATACACCCTACACAATGTCCCACATCACCTGCATAAAGTGTAAAAATGTCTCGAACAGTACGAGAAGTAGAGAAGTGTTCCACTCTGCCCACTAAGTACGGTAGCCTCTTGATGACACAGGTTGTCCTGTATTATGCCCATACATTTGAGATTTGTACGTTTCACTTTCAGTTCATTGTCAAAAAAGCATGTAATGGCTTAAATCACGTAATGAGTAATTGATTTATTCAAGAAAGTCAGTTTTAAAAATTGTTGTTGTTGTTGTTGTTGTTCAATTTAGACAAGTGTATCTCAAAAAAACCAAACTTTGCACAGAGGTTGGAATCCATGACCCGGCGTGCAATACGTGGTATTGTTTGTGGAGCAATTGATGGCTCGTGAAGTGAGATGTCGTGCAATGGACTGACTGACTGACAGACACACATCTGGCAAAAACACAGTTATACCTGCTTTGGGTGGGTCCAAATAAAACCTGGTACATTGATGCCGTCAGAAGCAAAAGCTAAGGCCACTTTTTATGGGCATTATGCCCCAACATGTATCCCTTTTTTATTGCACACCATGCATGCGAATGCAGTAAAAAAGGAAAGGAGACAAGCAAATAAATATTCTTCGAATAAAAAAAAAGGTGAATATAGGGATGGTATAAAAAGCAAGGAGACAAACAGGGATGACCTAGTGAACATGATGCAGTAGTACAATGGATGATGGCTACATACTTCGAACAACATTGTTTGCTTGTGTAAAGTTTCCTCCACACAAGCCCTATATTGTTGCCACCTTTATTCACTGACATGAGTTTGTTTAGTCAATGGTGTAAAGTGCGAGGACAATGGTAAGGAAATTCTGTAGAGGTCAGGATTGTAACACTGGTTAGTCTAGCAATGTGACTTCACTCATAACCGAGGAGAGGGCATTAGCTATACCTGCCTTTGAAATTTTTATTTACTTGTTAGCCCCCGGCGCGCATACACAGCGAGGGTTGCGGTAGTTGTTGTGTGTGTCTGTCAGTCAGTCAGTCCGTTCCACGACATCTCACTTCACAAGCTATGTACTAGCGTGGAAATCACGAGGAAACGCATACTCTTGGCCCAACCCATCAATTAGCGGTACTGCACATGCACAGTTTGCCGAGGGTTTGCACTTTAGTGCTTTTTCATTTATTCAGGGATTGGAAAACGAGCGATATACATAGCCGTGTAATCAAGTCCTGGTTTTGCTAGACCATCTCTCCACATGCATCTTGA
The DNA here is from genome assembly GCA_030341885.1 of Geodia barretti. NCBI lineage: Eukaryota > Metazoa > Porifera > Demospongiae > Tetractinellida > Geodiidae > Geodia > Geodia barretti. The sequence goes on from CASHTH010002180.1 coordinate 5,777, forward strand.
CGTTGCGCAGCAGAGGAGCTAAGGCTAGACTGCAATGGTCTTTCCACGAGAGCCTGACAAGTCAACAATAGACTTACACAACAGAGCAAGTGTGCTGCAATTCAGGCCTCGACTCCGATTAGCTGATGTAACATGCAGCACTAGAACACCCAGTTTGTGTGCCCAGCCATAGATAAATGAAAAGCACTAAAGTCAAACGCTTGGCGAACTGCGCATGCACGGTACCGACAATTTATGGTGTGGGCTATCATGTTATGCATCTCCCACTAGCAGCTCGCGGAGACTCTGACACGGACCAGCTACAGTAGTAGATAGCATGCAGGAGTCGATAGACACCCTAAGTTGTGACTTCTTGTGCCTTAGATATTACACAGAGCAAGTGGACCCGGTCAAGGAAAGCCTGTGCTAATTAACCTATTGGCTTGTTAACCTGGTTTTCACGCCATAAATCTCTAAAACGCAGTACTTTTACCAAACTCCCCAAATTCAAAATAAAAGCCTGTGTAGCACTGAACCTTTTTGTATCGCTATTTTGTTGTGTCGTTGCGCGTGGTGGCAGACAGATGAACAGACACACAAACTAACGAACCAAGTACTGTAACCCTCGCTGCGTATGCATGCCGAGGGTTAATGAGTCCCCGCACACAAACAGTAAACTGCAAACTGTAAGCATGTTCCATAGTCCTAACCCTTGTTCTTCCAGTTTCTCCTGCAGCTGCACACACTCCAGCTCTATCTTCCTCTTCCACTCATGCTCTAGTATCTCCTTGTTTGGCTTCCTCTGGAGGATTCGGTCCAGCTTGGCAATCTCTGCATCAGTCTTGTAGTTGACTTTCTCTGGCCTCGAGCGGAGGGTGGCCAAATTCCGCTGGACAAAGCCGTTTGTGCCAGAGCCACGAGGAGTATTGAGTCCTATACCATTGTACATGGCTGCAGTTCACCTGGGACAGATTGCAGAACTTCTTCACGGATGCATGGGCGTTAAAAAGAAAATCGGCCATAACTTTGCCCATAACCACCACAAACACGGAGATTTACCAACAGCCAACAACCCCATTTATCTAATGCTATTATTGTACTTGGAGAGTGTCCCTTACCTTAAAGACTTCACTGACTTGCGCTGCGAAAGAGGAATGCCAGCATCCAGCTTTGGTATAATAATTAATTATACTTTGCACCACTGCCCGCCCCCGGCCGACTATTTATACAGAATACAGAGCCGCGCACACGCGGCCCAAAGCAGGGAGTTTCCCTTTTGTTTATGCGCACGCGCACATTTGAGTATACACAAGTCAAAAAGTAAATTGATACGCCCAAATTGCGTGGGAGGCACTGTCGCAAATCGTGGAATTGCGCTGCTAGACGGGTCCCTAGGCTAGCGCATGGTCTTCCGACGCCCACCTCTTTGGCACCTGCACAGCAGAATTAGAGTAACGAAGCTTTGTATATCGCGCTTTTTACGCCCCTTTTTGGCTCTGGGCATGCGCAGTAACGCCACAGCTTGACGATTTTGCAGGAAATGAGCTCTTAAGATCTTACGGGAAATTGTTATTGCCTAAACTTAGGGGGTGCGGTCTGAATGACACGTAACGGTGGTGTGGTTTCGTTTTCAAAAGCGAACGTACGGATCGTTGTTTTTCCCCGCAGAGAGCAAGAGAATGGATTCCTCAAGGTCTTTTGGTGAGTACTATATGCAGTTAGTGCATAGCTGATTCGAATCGACCAATCAGATTTGTTAGTACGAGGTTCCTGATTTCTCATATGAACCTCGTGAGCTAACAAAAGTAACATGAAAACATGATATGAAACCTTGTTTTTTCTGTTGATTTTGAACAAGTTCAACAGCATTTCATGTAGGAAATGTATCCCGCAAAACATGATCTGTACAAAATGTTGATCAAAATAACTGATATCTAGATATTTTTTTTCCACGAGACAGTTTTCTGTGTCTGCTTTGAGCCCATCTCCTTCCTTGCTCACGCCCGCCCACAAACCACCGCGCCACACGCAAATAAGGGGGTGGGGCACCGCGAGCGAGTGCGCGCGACAAAGCTACTAAAGGCGAACGCCTTCGGTATAGCAGCCCGCACAGCGCCTGAATTCTCCACTCTCGACTCTCTCTGATTGCGATGGCTCGCGCAGGTCTCCTGTCGCGTTTCTTCGGATGAGTGGCGGAGGACAGTCCCGCAGCGGGAGTAGCTAGAGCGGCGGAGCAGCGTATCCTAGCGATCGGCGTTCAATAGTCCCGCACGGGATGACGGTCTTGCGCTCTCGTCTCTTTCTCGCATCTTTCTGCTTGTAAACGCGGCTGTGCGCGTATACGGAGCTGATTTGCTCTGCACTAAACATGTTATGTACTCCGTATACTCGGGACATACCGGATTTCAATGAACCCTCATGCCCTCCGCGTAGTGCCCTCGCTGCGCTCGGGACACTACAAACGCGGAGGCCCTCGGGTTCATTGAAATCCGGTATGTCCCTCGCACGTAGTACATAACATCTATTTTTACCTGCGTAGATACCGCGCACATATGCTACCACGCTGTTCGCGCAGTTTACGTGTGTGTATGCTGCTGGGTTTTGTCCCACGTTGACTAGCGCTCGCTGCCCGCTGTGTTCCTTTTGTAGCCCTGTGTTCATCTTGTTGCTTTATGACCCTAAGCATTCTCGCGCTGATCCAGAGTCTTTGCCCTGTGGAAGGCCCTTTGTAGGCCCAACATTCCCCATGCCCCACCTATACTAAGAAGTGTCAAGCTGGCTACTGCCGTAAGTTTCCCAGACACAGAAACTCACTGGTCCAATTTAGCTGCAAGTATTATACGTAGCTTGCATACATAGTCATAGTTATCTTTCCCGTCTTATTTTGAGATTATATTACCTTTCTGCTTTTCTTCCATTTTATCCCCCCCATCCCCTCCTCCTCCTCTCCTCCTCCTCTCACAAATATCCACACTCCTTTAGTAGACATGTCTTTTCCCTCACATGCTTGATAAAAGTACGAAATGTACGAAACCGTCACTATGCATAATCAGGGTATTCAGGATGGTTAGCAAGCCCCTCACTGCCTTGATGTATAAGGTACAGGTTTCCAAGATATTTACACCTACAGCCCATCCGACACCAATAAATTATGTGTATATATAGCCTATTGTATTTACACACATAGTGAAGAAAATCATACCTGGTGTGTTTACCCCCACATGTTAGCCCCTAGTAATCTTTTTACAAATTGTCAGATCTTGTGTTAGGTGTCCCCTAATTATGAAATGTGTCTAAGGTATAAACCCCTAAAACTTGGCCTGTCCTTTACCTAACATGCTAACATGTTCGCCCAGGATGCTTATTACCCTCGGCGCGCATGCGCAGCGAGGGTACTGTAGTTGGGTTTGTCTGTCTGTCTGTCTGTTACTCTCAATCTCACTTCTCGAATGTCTGTTCGTCTCACAAACGATACGACCTGCTTAACGGGCAATGAAGGTCAGAAAATAAAGGCGGTTTTCACTAAAAATGCTTCGTTGCAAAGCTAGAGCGCTTCCGCCATTGTACGGCTAATGCTAGTCGGCCATTTTTATCGCTGCGGAAAATGCGCATGCGCTTATATTTTGAACAGGCTCGGGTCCGCTTGCTCTGTGTACCTTGAAGGCACGAGAAGTCACAACGAAGGGCGTGTACCGACTCCCACATGCAATCTACTACTGTAGCTAGCCAGTGTCAGACGCTACTAGCGCTAGCAGCCCAGCCCATCAATTAGCGGTACCGCGCATGCCCAGTTCGCCGAGGGTTTGCACTTCAGTGCTTTTCATTAACCCTCGGCGCGCATGCGCAGCGAGGGTTACTGTAGTTACCCTCGCGCGCATCGAGGGGGTCTGTAGTTGGGTGTGTGTGTGTCTGTTACTCTACATCTCACCTCTCGAATGTCTGTTCGTCCCAGAAACGATACCATCTACCCAACGGGCGACGAAGGTCAGAAAATATGTGGGGTTTTCTCTGAAAATGCTCCGTTGCAGAGCTAGAGCGCTTCCAGCATTGTATGGCTAATGCCGTAGTCGGCCATTTTTATCGCTGCGGAAAATGCGCATGCGCTTATATTTAGCAGGCTTACCTCGACCGGGTCGCGCTTGCTCTGTCTATCTTGAAGGCACAAGAAGTCACAACGAATGGCGTGTATCGACTCTCGCGTGCTATCTACTACTGTAGCTAGCCCGTGTCAGACTCTCTGCGAGCTACTTCGCCGAGGGTTTGCACTTTAGTGCTTTTCATTGGGTCTGTCTGTCTGTCTGTTTGTTTGTCTGTTTGTCTGTTAGTCTACATCTCACTCCTCGAACGTCTGTTCGTCCCAGAAACGATACCATCTACCCAACGGGCGACGAAGGTCAGAAAATAAAGGCGGTTTTCTCTGAAAATGCTCCGTTGCAAAGCTAGAGCGCGGAAAAGCCAATATGCAAATACACAACGGCTTACCACAGTCGGATCGATCCGCGTGATCTGCGTACTTTGGAGGCACCAGAAGATGCAACGCAGGGCCTCTCGCATGCTATCTAGTAGTGTAGTTCGCCCGCGTCAGACTCTGCGCGAGCTGGCAAGAGACCACGAGTAACAGCTAGAACTAAACCCAGCCCATCAATTAGTGGTACGGCGCATGCGTTTACTTACGCGTGCGCGTCATAGTACGCCGAGGGTTTGCACTTCAGTGCTTTTCATTTATACAGCATTCTTCACGTATAATTTGAGTATTCAGAGTATAACTTACTAATCCTTTATTTTCCCTCACGCGCTGTAAAAAGGTACGAAAGCAATCACCAGACGTAATCAAGCTATTCCGAATGAGTAGTTACCCCGTCCTTTCTCTCATGTGCTGTGTAAAAGTACGAAAGTAATAATCAAGGTATTCAGAATGAGTAGCTACGTACCCTATCTTTCTCCTCACATGGTGTGTAACAGTACAAAAGTATTTACGACATGTATTTTGAACGAGTAGCTACCTTGTCCTTTCTCTCACATGCTGTATAAAAGTATGAAAGCATTTATGACTTGTAATCAATATATTTTGTGTAAGTAATAGTAAGTAATTCGCCCTTATTGCATGGGAGGCATGTCCGCAAATCGTGGAATTGCACTGCTCAACTACTCCCTGCACTAGCACATGGTCGTCCGACGCCCACCTCTTCGGCACTTGCACAGCAAAACTAGAGTAAAGAAGCTTTGTATCGTGATTTTCATGTCACTTTTTGGGTCTGGACATGCGCAGTAACGCCACAGTTCAACGATTTTGCAAGACATTGATGTGGAGGCGATGTGTCTTTTTGCCTAAACTAAGGGGGTGCGGTCAAAACCGCATGTGACAACACTCTCAAAAGAGAACCTATGGTGCATCGTTTTTCCTGCAACAGTGCTAGAGATGATGGATTCCAGTTTTATATAAAGTTGTACCTGCAAGGATACCGTGCGTATTTGTTGCCGCCGCGGTTTACACGCGTGTGTACGCTACAGGGTTTTGTCCTGTTGGCTGTAGCTGCTTGCTGTGTTGCTTGTGTACCCTGTGTTCACCTTGTTGCTTTACTCCCCTGATCATTCTCGCGCTGATCCAGAGTTTTTTTACCCTGTTGAAACCGTTTTTTGTCCGCTGTGTTCTAGGAGTTACCACAATAGTGGCTTCTAAATGGGAGTCATATGTATGCCACGTGATTTTGCCTGGAATGCACTAAGCATCCCCCTAAAGATTTGCAAGCTGGCTACTGTGGTTTGTGGTCTGTGTCTTTATTATTACCCTCGGCGCGCATGCGCTGCGAGGGTACGGTAGTTGGGTCTGTCTGTGTGTGTGTGTGTTACTCTACATCTCAATTCACGGGTGTTTGTTCGTCTCACAAAGGATACGACCTACTTAACAGGCAACGAAGGTCAGAAAATTTGTGGGGTTTTCTGTGAAACTGCTCCGTTGCAAAGCTAGAGCGCGAAAAAGCCAATATACACATACACAACGGCTTACTACGGCATGGTCGATCCGCGTGCTTTGCGTACCTCGGAGGCACCAGAAGTTGCAACGCAGGGCGGTTTTCGCCTCTCGCATGGGATCTAGTAGTGTAGTTAGCTAGTGGCCGCGTCAGACTCTGCGCGAGCTGGCAAGAGACCACGAGTAACAGCTAAAACTAAACCCAGCCAATCAATTAGTGGTACGGTGCATGCGTTTACTTACGCGTACGCGTCACAATGCGCCGAGGGTTTGCACTTCAGTGCTTTTCATTATCTTGGGAATAAAGAAACCTAAACTTTCCCTCCACCAACACTGCATCTGCTTGCTTTTGCCAGTTCCCAGATCCTAAAGAAACAGTCTGCACAAAGGTGCACCTTTTACATGTGGTTGCAAGGACTTTACACACATAGTCATGACTAAGTATACACAAAGTGCGCAGACATATACACCTCGCGCAGTAAATAACATTGCATGAGGATGATAAGCAAATTCCGTCACTCTCTTCTACACATGCGCGAATGGAGGGGCTGGGTGCGGTGTGTGTAAACGTTGCATTGGAGAGTCTGCTGTGTGAACAGTGATGGTAACAATATATTATGATGATATTAGTGACTGCTTTATAATTATCTTTAGGATCTGAGTGTCCAAAAGATTGTTCAGAGGAGTCCGGAGGGAATGTTTGGAGGGTGTTACTATGGACTGTTGTGAGGATGATTATCTTCATCATTTTGTTAGTTCTGAGGGTGAGTCTTCGGACAGTTGAGAGAGTGAGTGTGAAGTATCAAATCCTGATGACTCACTGTTTATTCCAACACCTGAACGTCGTGGTATGGCTCAGGGTAAACCAAGTCCGATTGACTTGCCCAATAAGTTATGTTTTTTTCCATTGCCTCAATTAGGCAAATTTTGGATTCAATAAATGAATTAAGGAGCTGTAATACTCCTGGATGCAGGGGTGATTTAGCTCCTATCAGTGTAAAGAGTCAAGGGTTGGGAGGTGGAGTTTCAGTCAGTGTTTGTTGTACTGGCTGTGGTATAAAAGGTACGATGTTTGAAACACATGTAAATGGACCTGGAAATACAAATGTAGTGAGCAAGTGTGTCCAGGTTGCTTTCATTGTTGCTGGTTGTACTCATGCAGTGTACTACAAAATTCTGAAAAATGCATTAGGCATTGACGCTATTAGTGAACCAGTTTTTATGGATACAATTTATAGCATGTATCCCATAGTTCAATCAATGCTTGAGGAAATGTGTGAGACTGATAAAAAAGAGCACGAGCTCGGGTCATGGAAACGTGCTGTAACGGTTGCAGATGGTACGTGGCAAACGCGTGGCTGGCATAGCAAAAATGCCACATTCACCATCAGGAACTACCTAAACGGGGCTCTCCTCTATTATCACCATCTCTGCCAGAAAGGCAGTGACAATGTTATAGAGGAAGAGTTGTACAAGGGCACGTCCAAGTCAGCCGAAGGGTATGCTGCCCGCCTGACATTTCGTAGGGCCAAAGAGGAGGGAATGCAGGCTGCCGTCCACTGGCAGGACGCTGACTCCTCCTCGGCCAAGGCAGTCAGTGATGTGTTTCCTGATGCCGAAATAATGATCTGTGGCGGACATGCTGGGCGTGCCCACAAGAAAATTCTTGAATTACGTCACAAAATGGAAAAAG
>CASHTH010002181.1:0-54132 GCA_030341885.1 Geodia barretti
GAAATCGTCGACCTCGCTGTGGACCTCGCCAGTCAAAGAATGTTCTAGAAGGTGAGGATAGGATGCATTGTTGATCCCTAAGATTCTAGAACTTATAACTGGAGCTTCATGTTTTCATAAGAGCTAACTATGGATGTTTGCGAATAGTACATAGGCTGTATGTAGGTGTTTCTGCTAAAGCGTAGAGACAATATCTCTGCAGAATTGTAGCCTCGTTCGGCGGCACATGCACGAAGTCTGTATCAGGCCTTCTCTCCTAGTGGAAGAAAGCCTTAAAAACGAGGCATGGACTAGAAAATTAAAAATTGCCAGGTGTTGTGTACATGCCAAATGCTGGCTGTTTCCATCCTCAGAAGGAAACCAAGCATCACTTGCCTGGACAAACTGTCTGAGTGTTTAGGAACATCAAGAGACCACAGACTATCTAATGGAAGGTACATGAGTAATTAAAACATTTTGAGAATAAAAGCTTGCATCACTACATGAAAGCCGTTCTGGTTTAGACATGCTCTCGCCTGCACTCTGCAATAAATGTGAAAACCAATCCATAAGACCTAACACACCTGCTGTGCTCCATTCTCACTACAGGCCCAGTGACGAGAAGGATAGATTCATCTTCTCTCAGCTGCACATACATGGTCAGCCTTCTACCAACAGTACATGTACATATACAATGATGTAATGCTATTACACATTGAAAATTTGAAGTGATCTTTAATTGTCCAGCTGCGTGCGTCGTGCGTGCGTGCGTGTGCACTTACTTCACATAATATTGGGGTTTTATCATGGTTGCAATAGATTAACACAAAGATCAGTTGTGTATGTATGTTGTGTACGTGTTAACACTGTAGCAGAGGCGTCAAGGCGAACAAAAAGACGAGGGAAAACAGCAAGAGAGTGTGTGTGGAAGCAACAGTGGAAAAACTGTAGGAAAACATAACTAGCCAGTGCGAACATACATACACCAAAAAAAAACACCCACAAACACACACCCCAAAACCAAAACACAACCCAACACACCACCACACCCATACATAACACATGTACACTTGTTAAACTAAACTAACACATGTAGTGCAGTGTAAAGCAAACTCAGAGTTGTCCTGTTTACTGTAGTGTCTGTGCTCTGTAAAAATGACACCAGACGACAAGGGCAGCTCTATATCAACTCTGTCTTCACGTCACGGACATAATTAAACAATCTAAATAGAAGTTGTACATGGATGAAATGAGAGTAGCTTGCACATAAACTGTGTGGTGTGTACCAGGGATGAGGTGGCACCATTGTGCTAGTGTCTTTGGTGTCACATGACTATGGAATGATTGTCACATGACCTGTGACTGTGTAGGTGGACTACCAGGGTATCATGGTGAAGATAGGACTGGATCATGAACTAGACCTTCTATCAACCAGCTGGGCAGCATCGCAGGAGATTAGTCAAATGTAAGCTTCACCTCCTCCCTCTCTCTCTTCTCTCTCCTTGTATCAAAAATAATTACGATTCGGACCAAAAAAACTTTTTGATGACTCCTAATCAGGAACTCTTTTTAAAACAATAAAAAGCTCCAATAAAAATTACTCCTATCGTGAAAATTAAATTTTCATGATACAAGACATGTCAGTATTTTATTTCCCCATCTTTTCTCTGGAACTCCCCTTCTCAATATCAACCCTCACAGCATTCTCCTGGAAGCCTCCATTCTCAGAAACCCATCCATTCTGAGATGATGCCTTCATCCATGATGGTGAGTTTGCCTGCCTTCACCCTTTACCCAAACGCTCCCCCCCACCACATCTCTTCTCTACATCCCACTCTCCCCACTCTCTCTCTGTAAGGTGTACCTCAATTCCCGGTGTCTCTCTGCTGGATTCTTGTGTCTAATCGAGCGTTGACTTCTAGGAGAGCCCGTACTAACAGCTCGATCGGACCCTGACTGCTCTCCAGTCAGTCAGGACTGCAGCCACTGCCAGACTGCTCCAGTTCCTCCTCACCTCCTCCTCCGGAATGGATACTGACCGTGAGTCTATTCAGTGTATCGCCTCGTAACTTGATTGTTAAACACCAACAACCCCCAAAAAAAACAACAACCCCCAAAAAACCCCCCCACCCACACCCCCCCCCCCACCACCCCACCCCCCCACCCACACCCAACCCCACCCACACCCCACCCCCCCCACCCCCACACCCCCCCCCCACCCACCCCCCCCCCCCCCCCCCCCCCCCACCCCCCCCACCCACCAACCAATCAGTGTATCGCCTCTGTCCTGAATGTGAAGTGAAGACTGACCAATCAGTTGTATTGCCTCTGTCCTGAATGTGAAGACTGACCAATCAGTTTATTGCCTCTGTCCTGAATGTGAAGACTGACCAATCAGTTTATTGCCTCTGTCCTGAATGTGAAGACTGACCAATCAGTTTATTGCCTCTGTCCTGAATGTGAAGACTGACCAATCAGTTTATGGTGTATGCAAAGTAGTGAGATGGTGTGATGTAAATAGCGGGTAAACCGTAACTCTATGTTGTGTGCAGACTCCACTGGAGGGAGTAGTGCCTCAGAAGAAGGAGCACAACTGCAGAAGATGTGGGTCACCTTCAGAAAAAAGGCCAGGTATAAATATTGTATACGTTGACAAACTCCCTTTGTCAGTTGGGTCACCCCTGCTTGCCATTGCTCTGGGTGAAGCTTTGCGGCATCCAGTGTTTGAAAGCCTTGATGAACACACTTTTACACTTGCTGACTATATTATCACTTGTTCCCCCTTCTCCCTCTCTCGGCTCTCTCTCCCTCTCTCTGTCTTCCCTCAGTCTCCCCCACGACTGTCCCCCGGAGGCGGCAACACTAGAGACCGGGGCGAGGGAATACCTTCACTCCTTCCTGCAGTGCTCCGTCCTCTTCTTCCAGAGCCTCACTGGGATACACTTCACACCTCCTTCTGATGGTACCGATACTCATGTGTTCCTTGTGCAGTCCTTATATAGAGTCAGCCAGTGCAAGTAATTTAGTAATAGTTAGACATCGAGTCCGTGAAATCTGCCTGTGTTATAAGCCCGAGGACCCTTGCGTTGTAGCGTTCCGAGTGCAGCGAAAATGCTACACGAATGGCCCGAGGGCCTTCTAACGCACATAGATTTCAACAGACGAGATACTAGTGTGGACGTACTCCAATTGATGCACATCGGGTTGCACGGGAAACGGTGCCACAGGCACTTAGTAAACACGATGTGAGTTACTAAGGGATTTAGTGACACTAAGTACGCGTGTGACTGCGTACTTATCTTGCTCATACAATTTATGCTCAATAAGAATCCTTTAATGCAAGATCTCCCTCCTGTAGATGGCCAGGTATTCTCAGACATGTGCATGTTCCTCAACATCCCCCACTCCCTCCACACCCTCCTGGACAAACCAGACTCCTCCTCCTCCCCCGGCTACTCCCTCCGCAGACTGGCGGGGTCCTGGAGCTCACACAGTCGTCTCAGAGAACTGGGCGCTGGCGCTGTGGCGTCGCTCCCTCCCATCCTCCGGCAACCGAGGCAGCTCATCTCTCTCCCTCGCAGCTATTCCGATCTCGTTAACAAAGCTTCCAAATTCAAGTGAGCACATTTTGTCTTTTCCCCAATCTCCCTCCCACCTTTCCTCTTTCCTGTATCTCGCTCACAAACTTTCACCTTTCTTCCCCCCTCCCTCCCTCCTCCTCCCCTGCAATCAGGTGTGCTAATCACGTGGTGGACGGTGACGATGGACAGGCGGCCATGTTGTGTCTCCTGTGCGGCCAGATGCTCTGCACCAATTCCTACTGCTGTATGACTGACGTGGAGGACGAGGAGGAGGAGGAAGATAACCAGCCCGGTCACAAACGACTCAGAATTGGAGGGTTAACCAGACACGCTCAGACGTACGTCACAACCAATAGACCACCTATGAATATCATTTCATAGATATAATGCTGTTTTATTTCACAGTAAATAGACCCCTTTCAAGGTCCCTGTACAAAATTATGCAGCTGCATTTGCAATTACTCAATACCTCTCCAGAGAACTGTTTTGTGCTGTTGAAAGACAGCAATGACCAGTAGTGTTTGTATTGGGAAGTTAGCAGTACAGTCTGTCGTTGATGTACACGTCTCTCCCCAGATGTGGAGATGGTGTGGGAATGGCCCTGTGGATCCTGGAGGTCTACGTGGTGTTACTAGACGCCACCAACATCCGCCATGTCAAAGGTTGCACCCTCACCCCACCTTACCTGGACCAATATGGAGAGTCTGACCCTGGACTTAGGTCTGAGTCAATCACTACCCTTTTCCTACTCTCCTTCAGTCTTTTACCTACTCTCTTGCATTTTCCTTAATCTCCCTCTTGTGCTTATACTGCCATACGTAGGGCGCAATGAGATAATTCTGCAAACTCGACATTTGTGCAAACACTAAAGTATATACCATTTTCTTGCTCTGCACATAAATTATTAAATTTTTGACTGAGGGGTTGCTGAAGGTACGTATTCAAGGTACGTATGTATGCTGTTGTTGATGTTCTCTTTTCCCTTTTTCTGCTCCCACTCTCCCCCTCCCTCTCCTCCCACTCAGGAGAGGCTCTCCTCTGCTACTGAGCGAGGAGAGTGTGCAGCAGCTGGACACGGTCTGGTTCCAACACCAGGTACCGGAACGGATCACCCAGGAGATGGAACAGAACAGGAACCTCATGGGCATTGTCTGGTCTCAGATGTAGTGTGACAGTCTTCTGCATACAGTCCGCATAACATACACACACACTCCCTCTCTACCCAAATGGACTGCAAAAATCACTCATGAGATCTCAGTACCATTATGACCCCTACCGGTGTCACATGGTGCAGTGTAATAGTGTATTGTGTGTGTGTGTTGTGTTATAGTCCAACAAGCCCCTTGTATTATAGAGCAAGCCATCACGCTGTATCTTCACCTAATGACTGATGTAGTTGAAGGTTGGGGTGGTCACAAAATTTTTCATACTCTAACATTTTTGCTCAATTTTGTCAGAAATAGACACATGACACATACAGGAACAGTATAATTTCTCAGTGAAAGGAAAAATAATAGTCATGACATGAGGACAACTTGTCCGTTCTCGCTGCCTAGCAACAGCAGTCTCTTCTCCTGTAGAGTTGCAATGGAGACTACACCCCCTTTCAGCTCCTTGCTCCTGACCTTTGTCACCCAGAACAGTGTCGAACTTGGATCTTTCTGTTTTGTACGAGGGGTAAAGAAAGTGGGTTGAGATGCAAAAAAGTTAACAGCAAGACTCAAAATAAGAGTGTAGGTTAGGGGTACATTATACTAATGGTTCACAAATTTGAGGATTACGAAGCAGTGTGAAATTACTTCGACACTACTTCAAAGACTTCTACTGTTACTATTAATAGGAGGAGAGAGGATTAAAGTAGCAGTTGGATTTACAGTTCTTTCGAAGGAGTTGTGGACGACCACTTGACCATTGGAGGAGGCGGATATCAACTGCTGACCCATGTAGTCCAGCATGGGGTGGTTGACGACTGACCTGATCCAATATTGAAAGTAAAAATGTGAAAGTGATGTAACTGTCACCAGAAACAATGGCTGCTCAGTACTGGACCTCCAGAGGGGGACTTATAATTGTATAATCTGAGGCCTGGAGTGAAGACACACCCACCAATGAGGGGTTTTGTAAAACACAAGGGTTAAGTCACACCCACTAAATGAGAGGTTAATTAAGCCCCGCCCACTAATTAAGGGTTAAGCCCCGCCCACCTCTGATGTGGGAGAGGAGTTTCCCGGTGGAGGGTCTCCAGAGGTGCATGGTGCCAGCCCCGACACTGGTGACCAGGTTACCATGGCGAGTGGACAGCAGCTGGAACAGGTTCTCATTCCATGTCGTGGTCTAGGAATGGGACCAGACAAATAACAGTTGAAAAAGATGGTGAGATTTTGGGAGGGTCTAATATTCATGCATCAAGATATACGAAAATCCACTCCCATATCCAGTAGGGCAGCTGTACAGTGAAGGACATTACTGTAGTATATATATACATACCGGGACGAGGTTGAATTCACTGGGCCTCCACTGGTGAAGGAGAGCACCCATCCTCAGGTCCAGAGTACTGACTGTTCCTCCCGTACTGCCCACTGCCACCCAGTTGTCTCCACAGCACAAACACTTCACCAGACCTGCAGAGACACAATATATCACCCCCTCTCTGCCCCTCTGCCACTTGCCTCCACATGAACAACACTTTACCCAGGTATATAAGAGAGGGGACACGTATCTCTCTTCTCTCTCCCTCCCTATGGTACACCCCAGTTGTCTCTACATCTTCATCCCTCTCTCCTCCCTCTTTTCTCACTCTTAGGCTGGGTTCGTATTGCCCCGTTGCGCCGTGCTGCGTTGCATCCTGCCGCAAAAGATAGATATCCTCGCATGCGGCAGCGCAGCACGGTGCGACAGGGCAATGTGACATTGTCAACCTAGCCTTACTCCCATCTCTATGACTAATCTTACTTCCAAATGAGGGGTGGATTTTCCACATGTGCTGAATTGTGTCAGTCCTGAAGTCAATGAATCTACAACAACCACAGATAATTTATGAACGCAAGTAGATTAGCAATATTTTGCTTTTGTGATATAAATATTTCGATTGTAGACTTATACACGTAAGTTAATGGTGCGTACCTGATGGCAGGGTCGTTGGTTGCAACGATGGCAACCTGTTGTGGGGGTAAAAAGGTCGTCATGGCGACGAACTCTCGACCTCGGGGTGAGGAGTACTGGTGGATGGTGTGGCCAAATTCTGGATCCCACAACTACAGGGACGGAGCAGAGGGAGAAGACAATGATTATTCAAACTGAGACAGGCTGAAGAAGTAGCTCAGCTTGCTGCTCAATTTTGAACTGCTCACTTTAACAAAATATGATTGTAAAATTTCTATAGGCTAACCGATAAAATTGAACAAATTTTCCAGACTCACATGAACAGCTCCATCACAGGAGAGAATGTCTCCTGTGGTGGGGACCAGCTCCACTTGGGACACCGGCTTCTGGTGCTGGGAGTAAGTGAGGTGGGCGGAGATCTGGGGGGTGGAGCCTCCGCCCTGGTTCCTTAGCAACCAGAGTTTGACGGTCCTGTCCTTGCTGGCACTGAGGAAGAAGTGTTCCGAGTCGGAGACTGCGAGACTGCGGACTGCCCCCTTGTGACCTGGAGAATGACACACGTCACCCTCTCTGCGAGTTTTTCTTTTTACTCTCCTTCTCTCTCTTGCACACACTTTACTATCAGTCGCCCCTTGCTGCAGCTTAATTTGTCTTTTGTTTTTGTTCTCTTTTGTTTTGCGTTTTCGTTCTTATTGTGTTTTTTGATCATTTTCCATCTATTTTTTCTCTCTACTCCTTTTTTCTTCTCTCTACTCCTCATTTATTTTGTGAGCATAAAAAAATTTGACCTTTATACCGTGTACCTGTGTATATCTGCAACTTTTTGCCCATAAAATGTGTGTAGTTCTCCAAATGGTGGGGTGCTGTGGAACAAAAGAGGTCAAGTCACAGTTAGAAAGAGTACACACGGGGTGTTGGTCAAGGTCGATTCAGCGACACATGTACAAAGATGACCTCTTTTCTCTCATGGAATGGGGGAACAGAAAGGTGAGACAAGAGAGAACAGGAGAACGTACACTGGTGCAGTCTTGATTCCCAGAGATCACTCCATTGTCCCGTCAGATGAGAGTCAGTCTCTTCAACACTAGGGGGAATAGTGAATGCAGTACAGTACCGTAGGTTAACACGTGAGAGGAGAAGGAGGGCTCGGGATGCAAATAAGCATCCGTTACAGTGTCCCAGACTCACCCTCCATCAATGGAGTTGTGAGAGCTGAGCTGCTGCTGTTGCTGAGAGGCCAGCACTGACTGGAACTTCATGTCAAAGTTGATCGAGTGACGAGTCAGATCGTTGCCCTTTGCCCCTCGCCCGTGAGGCATCTCTTGAGTCGGACGGTTCTGGATGAGACCAAGTATCCCTGACGCTGTGGCCATTGCTGAGCCTCTCACTCCCTCCATCCACCCCTCCCCCCTCCCTCTTCCCCTCCTCCCGATACCACAACACTCCGAGTAACACCCTCCCCCGCTCCGGACACACTTACTCCACCATTACCTCCTCCCCCGCTGCTTACTCCGGTCGTAGCAACCAGACTCTCGTTACCCCGTTCTACCCCAGAACCATCACTGGGACCGAGAGAGGATCCTCCACCAATGTCCCCAGTCCCCACCTCCTGCTGCAGATCGATGAACCAACTCGGACGACCAAAACTCACGGCGTCACCACCAAGACCCCTCTTCTGCTGCATGGCCAAAACCGGCCCCAGCTTTACAGTCACGTCTCGAACCAGATCCTCTTCCCCGGTCCGCGCGGTGTCGTCGGTCAGGGAATCCTCGCTTCCCGAGTCGGAGCTCGAGCGATTGTCTCCCGACGGCAGGAACACGCTCGGCAGCGGGCGGTTCTCCTCCCGGGCGCGGTCGTCGT
Organism: Geodia barretti; assembly: GCA_030341885.1. Taxonomy (NCBI): domain Eukaryota; kingdom Metazoa; phylum Porifera; class Demospongiae; order Tetractinellida; family Geodiidae; genus Geodia; species Geodia barretti. Next base: position 8,523 of record CASHTH010002181.1, read on the forward strand.
AGCTGTACGCCATGTGCTCGATGAGCTCCGTGTTTCGCAGCTCCATGTTCACGCTGATCTGCCCCAGGAGCTTGCAGAAGGGGATGTACGTTGCGTGCGCCATGGCCGGCGTAAACGTCTCCTGCAGTTGTTCCAGCGCCATGTCTTGCGTGCTGGGAGAAGACGTGGGGGGCTTTGGTCTGGCAAAGCCTTTCCCGTCACGAGAACCTCCAGGTGGGTCTTGTTCCTCCAGGGATACCGTCTTTTTCTTGGCGGTGACAAAGTTTGTCTTGCGAGAATCGGGGAGTCGTGCACTCTCTACAAAGTTGGTCACCGCTCTCCCTCTCTCTCCCGTCGCACCAGCAGCTGCCCCACGGAGTTTCCCCGGAGCCGACGACTGAGTGGAGAAACTGCCGTGACTGGATGTCATGGACGTTGCAGCCGATTCGGAGCGGCTCCGAGACCCTGCGCTGGTACGAAGGTCCTCCGACCCCCCGGCGCCGTAGACTCCGTCGAAACAGGTGAAGAAGAGTCGGAGTGTCTCGAGGAGGAGACGGAGAGATCTCTCTCTGCCGAGCCGACGACCGGTGTGGAGGAGGAGGAGGACGAGAGAGTGGCAGACGGTGGCCCGGGCCTCGCCGCCGCTGGGGAAGACGGTTTGGGAGGAGAGCAGCTGGATGAGTGGGATGAAGAATGCCTCGCAGAGGGACTGGAGGGGAGGTAACAATGTCAAAAGTAATGCAACAAAGTTACAGGGAATGTGGAAGTACGTACGTAATGGCTAAATTTAGTAACAAAGGAAGTTACAGGGAATGTGGAAGTACGTACGTAATGGCTAAATTTAGTAACAAAGGAAGTTACAGGGACTGTGGAGTACGTACGTAATGGCTAAATTTAGTAAGATAGAAGGGTCCAGTGCAAAAATGGTCCTTTTTCAGTAACAGTCTCTATTAATATCCCTATTACTGCCACATATTCTTTAACTCAAGTGCTGGCATACGGTCGTGTCCATTGTGCATATGAAGAACTGAGTATGGCCAGCAATTTACAAAAAAGGTGGGGTTTGTTTGAAAGAACGAGAGAGTAAAGATGGAGAAAGAGTGAATAAAGATGGAAAAGAGTGTTTGTGTGGCGGTGTGATTACAAACGTACAGAGGTGACTTCCTCCAGTTTCAGGTCAGAGATATGTCTGGTTATGAGCTTGACCAGAGCCAGTGACGCTGCCAGGTTTGCCTCCGCCTTCACCGACATACGATTGGTCGCCGAGAGAACCTACACACACACAACATTACATCATGCTGAATGCTAACACACCGAAGCAGTACAAATAGGATCTATTTGCCCACTCGTGAGGCAGTAAAGTTCCATCGGAGTGTAGAAAGTAAAACCTACCCATCCTTCCACTCGAGGTAGGTATAGCTTGACGAGAACTTTCTCCCCATACAACTCAGCCATGTATGCGAGGCACCCCAGCACTGGTCCATGTCTGGGTGGTCGACCTACGACCCCAGTGAAACAGCGGTGAATCCCGTTCAGTAACGGAGATACGATGTGGCAGGTAGCCAGGAGGGGCCCGAGTCGTCTCATCAGCCAGCAGAGGGTGTCCCCCGCCACTTCCGCTATTCTCTGGTTGATGGCCGTCGTTTCAGGATCGTTTCTCAGTTCGCTTGTCTTCTTCTCGCTCGATTCTTCCTCATCCTCCGCCTCCCTGGGCACGGTCCCTTCCCTCTCTCCCTCTCCTTCTTCAAACCCACCCTTCAATCTCTCTTCCCCCTCTTCCCCTCGCTCTAATCCCACCTGAAATTCGACACCATCTCTCCCGCCAGCAGATTTCGTCATTACGCCATCTGATCTCGCGGCGGTAGCAGCAGAGCGAGAGGTGAGCGGGTCACTGTGAGAGTCTGTACTGAGGGTACGTACGGAGTCCTCCAGAGTCGGCAACTCTCCTCCGTTCAGAGTCGAAGTGTTCCCCGATGTGGCCACGGGGCTCTCCAGTGAGGCCGTGAGGAGACTCGTGGACGAAGATTTCGGAATCCTCTCAGTGCTCTGGGAGGACTCTTGCTCTCTGTCGGCGTCCGCGTCCCCCGTACTGACTTCTCTCGTTGTCCTGCTGTTTCTCTGGGGTCTCCTCTGTTCCGTCCCGTCGTGGGCATCTTGTCCGCCGAGCGAGAGTTGCGGAAGAAGCATCATCCTCAGACTCCCCTCCCCTCTCTCCCGAGGCCCCTCAATCCTCTCCCCCTTATTGTCTCCCTCCTCGTCTTCCTCCTCGTGAATGTCGTACATGTTCGGCCCAACCGACCCCAGAACCACTCCGCTCCTGGCAAGGAGAGAGGCCTCGGGGTGGAGTTCTCCCTCGGAGTCTCCCCCACTGCTCGTCTCGCCCTCGGACTGATACCCCGCCCCTCCCCCGGCCTCCGACAGGTCCACGCTAAACGTGAAGTCCGACGCGTGAGACTGCCTCTTCTGCTCGTCGTACAGCGGAGACTGCGGGAGAACCTCCGATACTTGCGTTTGGAGTCCCAGAATGCTCTCCGATTCTTTCAGTCTGAAGACGCTCTTCCGAGTACCGGCCGCCCCGCCCCTGCCAGACAGTCGGTCTGGCTCCAAAACTGCCTCGAGGAAGAACTCGAGAAACTTGGAGAGGAACGTGCAGAGGCTAAAGCGGCGTATGATGAAATCAGCGGTCGAGCGACTCAGAAGGTGCGCCTGCTGGTAGGGTTGGAGTGGTGTGTCAAAGAAGTGGATCAGAACGCTCGCAAAGAGTCGGTACATCTGGGCGTGGCTCATGTGCCGGCCAACAGTGTCGAGGTGCGTCTGGACCATCTCGAAGCTGGTCTGCGGGTACTGGAAGAGAGGGTAGAGGTGAAGAAGCAAGAGAACAAATCCCTCCCCGTGGGCGGTGGACGCAACCAGCGAGTTCAGATTCTCCAACACAGACTCCATGATCTTGGATACAATCCCGGGATCAAAGTCGCCTGCAGGGGACGGTTTTACGGGGGAGGCGAGTGGCTTGAGGCTAGACTCTTGGTGTCTGTTGAGCCCAGCCTGGCGAGAGAGGAGCTCCAGGGACGAGGCAAAGGTGTGGAGGGTCTCGAAGTAGGCCGGGAAGGAGACGACGGGGAGGAAGGGCTGGAGGAGGAGACTCGGGGTGAGGTTGGGCAGACTGTTGCTTGGGGGAGCTCCTCTTCTGGTGTCAGGGGCCAGAACCAGCTCCACCAGGTTCCCCAGGTAGCTGTGGTGACATTACACACATCGAGCAAGTATTTACAATCTGGTTGGAGTCTTTTTAGATAGATATGTATGAAGCCAGTATGAAACGAGTTTATGTATAATTATGTGGCATGGATGTGAAGACACATTATTCATGTGCGCAGATTACAAGTAGCATCAAGTTGGTTAGCCAATTCGTAAGTAAATTTCGCATGACTCAAACCACTGACTTTAATTTCACTATTGCATGCGGATTCTCCCACTCCTACTATTTACCTCCACATTTCGAGGAATCAACCGGCTTTACGAAACTCACGATAGTTGCATCTCTTACGAAAATGTACTCACGTGTATGTACACATATACGTACCTGGGTAGTCTGAGTTGGCCAGAGGAGAGAGTCTTCTGATGATCTCTACTCTCTCACACAGACTGGCGTGGACTCTGGTGGCCACACGGAGCTCTCTGATACAGCAGAGCTCCACAGCCGTCGCCGTGGCGGACACCACGTCCACCATGACCCTCTCCTCCAGGGACGGGGTGAAGAGAGGGTCGGAGTCCATCCGCGTCAGGAGGACCATGAGTGGAGGGAGGTGGGGCGGGGCTGTTGCACTGGCAACCTCCTGGGGAGAGATAGAAACCATGTTACTATATGCAACACATTTTTTGGTGAGTGAAGGGAGCAGTTCAATTATTCGCGGGTATTTAGAATCACGTACAACATTACAATTATATGTTCCGTCACATACATAATATACATGTAGAAAAATCCCGCATTCAGACGACTAGGTCACAAATTGAACTGTGGCTGCCATGACTGGTCCAACTTCTCGAGACGTTTTGTATGAATTTTGTTAACTCAACCTCAAAGTCAGTTCAGAAAAGTAAAGGCTGCACATGACACAGTCTACACTACCCAAACTTGCTTATATACCAAAAGTGCTGCGTGTCCATACACAAATGTAGACACACAGTATGTATGTTTGTTTGACATTCAGTTTCAGCTACATGTAGAGACTTGCTAACCTCCAGGTCTGTCTGCTCCCAGGGTGGACCGAGACTGTCGCCAAAGTCCTTGCAGCATCTCGTGACAAAGTGGGCCCTCTCTTCCTGCTCGGCCAGACCTCGAAGAACATGGGACTCCCTCGGTAGCCCGATCTCCACCCCCTGCCATGGATACTCGTCCACGCTCCCATCCGACTGGGTCTGCCGCCGCTGCCGAAAGTACCGCGCCACTCGGGAACCTGTTCTGCCCGCCTGGGTGTGTCTGGGCGGAGTTGAGTACCGCGACTTCTTTGAATCTCACGGCTGGCACCCCCCCACCTGGCATCTTCCCCTGTTGGGTGGAGAGAGTGGGTGGAGGGAGAGGTGGCTCCAGGGCGGAATCACCGTAGGAGATGTTCGGGAGCCCCGGGTGAGTGTTGCTGGAGAAAGATTCGTTGGGGAACGGAATCTGTTCGAACGAGGAGTCTAAATGGGAGGGTTCCTCGGCGGGGTCCGCCTCTCCATCGGCCTCATCTTCCCCCTCCTCGTCTCCCCATTCGTTTCTAGTCCCTCCCCTGGATCTGCTGTTCCACGATGCTCTCTAAAGTCCTCACCTGCACCCGGCCACCGCCACCATCACCCGCCACCCCACCGCCGTTCCCTCTCCCCAAAGCGGAAGATCCCCGCACGAATCGCGCAATAATCTCCTGGCGATCGACGGGAAAACTTGCTCCATCGCTCACCCTACTCTGGCCGAGGTAGGTCTCCCATTCGAGGAGAGCCACGGATGTGCAGCTACTACCCTGAGCTCGTTTAGGGTGTGACGCCCTAAACAGCTGAACTATCCCGTGGTTCTTCGGGTTCTTGTGCTTGTCCACGAGCGAGACGTACACATTCTTTGCTCTCACTGCAGCCTCTCCCGACAGCTTGTAGCCGAACGTGAGATCGATCCAGTGGTGCAGCTGCGACGATACGAAGTCGCCCTCCAAGATCTGCCGATGAGCTGCGACGAAACTCTCGGGGGAGTCACACCAGGTAGGGAGTGTGAGGTCGGGTAGATCTGGATGAATGGAGCGGAACAAGAGCGGATCCGTGAAAAACTCCGGGATGCATTCGTCCGGTGTCCACGTGTACATCTTCTCCATCGATGAAGGGTACTCTTCGGGGACCCAGCGAGGCCTCACGTGAGTACAGAGGACTTCGCGGGGAGTCTGACGGGCCTTGTAGACGTAGTATGTGACGTCGCTGAGTATGTCTCCAACGTGGTGCGGGGTGGGAGAGGAGTCAGTGTCCGCGCCCCTCCTCATCTCGTCCCGGGCGTTGCTGTAGGTGAAGTTCAACTGGTCGTCGCCCTTGTTGAGTCTGAATTTCGATTTGGTGAGGTCTCTGAAGCTGCGGGTGGGGTGGGTGAAATCGCACACCCAGGGGAAGATGGGGTGGTTGTTTGCGTCCCCGAGTCGTCGGCCGGCGTGCTTGTTCAGCAAGAGGAGATAGGTGAAGTTGTCAACGGTTCCGTGCTGCCAGAGTTTCACAGCCTCGCTCAGAGGGATAGCTGGGGGGTCGGAGACTTCCGTCTGACGGGGCGGGGAGGGGCTCCCGTGGTCAGGAACCGAGAGTTGTTTTGTGGGACTCGAGTCCGAGGAGGTGTCTTTAGCACTCTCTGAGAGCTCTGCCTCCATCTCTGGGTCTGAGACCGTCACAGTCGAGGCCGAGGCGGACGGACTGTCGTCCATCGTCTCTCGTATCTTCCTCTCCCTCCACTCACTTGTCTTCCTCTCTCTCGCCTTGCCAATCTTCACATCTCTCCCTCCTCTTTTCTCCCCCTCCTGACCAGAAGACACCTCTCCCCTCTCCCCCTCTCTCTCCTCGGAAGATATCAGACGCAGATTATCTCTCGGGATCCTCACCGTGACCCACAGCCGGCTGTCAACAAAGATGCTCCGTAGAGACAGTGTCCCAAGAGTGACGCCGACTCTATGAGAGTGCTCCAGCACCTTCAGAAGCTGGAACAGCACAAAGAGAGGCTTCGACGTGGAGTCGTTAAACATCGCCGGACTGTGCAGAGCAACGTCGAGGAGGGTGAACCGAGAGTACGGGAAGACGAGGTAGAACGCATGGCGGCCCTCTAGAGCTGCCAGCAGAGGAGACAAGTTAGAGTGGGTCTGTCTGTCTTCCTCTCTCCCTCCCGTCGTCACATCGGGTGAAAAGTTTTGATCCCTGGCTCCGGGTTGCAGCGGAAGAATGGCAGAGGTGGACTTGTTGTCCTGTGGTGTGCTGTGCTTCATTTTCTGTGGCGGTATTGGTCCCGGCACAATGGTCTGGATCTCAGTGTGGTAGAGCTTGTAGACCACCTCGCGTACGTAAGACTGGTTTCAGTGTGTGTGTGTGTGTGTGTGTGTGTGTGTGTGTGTGCGTGTTTGTTGTTGCAAATAAGAAAAAACAATGTCAACTTTCTGTTCATCGTATACTGGTAGACATATACCATCCCCCACATGTTTGCGTATGCTGCAGTTATATTTATTCATAATTTGTGCATGCAATACCCTAAGCAAAGCGCTACAGGCTCTCCTGTAAATTCTCAGATGAGAAATATGTACATACATACGAACACTGGCAACTCATAGAGAAGATTTATAAGTCAACACTGATGTGGGAAATGAAAGAAACAACATACATACATGCTATACTTCACTCAGCTGATAAACAGTCCAAGACTCACGTTGGTTGGTTGTCTGTGGCCAGTGGAGGGTGCGGGGTGGACCGACTGCAATACCTCCTGCCACGAGGAGAGCAGGTTCTCCTGGGATATCTACCAGTGAGAGAGAGAGGAGGAGAGAGAGTGGAGAAAGAACCAGGTGGTGGGGGCGGGGCCTAGGGTATATATATACTCTTTGCTAGATAATGTGTTGGAGGGTGAAAAACGAAAATAAATATTTTCAAGGAATGGAGATTACATACGTACCTGGGTCAAGAGCTCATGAATACTTGTCTTTGAGTATACTCTTTCTTGAGGGATCAGAAACCTGGTGTTGGAACAGTAACACCATCACAATAATTATGTACAATTATACATTATGACATAGTGGCTAAAGAGTATTAAGTCCCCAATAAAAACGTTGTGATAGGGATTTATTACTGGTTCCTTCCTGGCCTCCACACATAATAAATAAGTGTATAGAAAACAGCTGCAGACAAGTTCAGGGCATGGGCTTTAGTCAGGGGGACAAATAACCCCCACAAAGGCAAAATGTCACGCAGAGGGTCCCACATACCAACAAAACTATGCTGGGCATGCAGAAGTTTCTTACATAGGTACACAGTTATTCAACTTCCCAAATAAGGGACACCACCGTGGGGACATTGAAAGCGTCCCTTCTCCAGAGGTGTCCCAACCAACCAACAGAGAGGTTTTCTATATTAGAATGGTCGTTCTCGGAGGTTCCACTGTATGCAGGCAACTGAAGCAGATTCATGTGTACTACAGTGCTGGTGAAGGGGCGGATAAGTAACAGCATTCACACCAACTCTGCCTCTCGCCACACATGCTCCTGCATTCAGGTACAACATAACTCTATACCTCTTGGCACTTCCGGAGGTGTGTGAGTCCGGTTCCGAGGCCTTGCGGAGGCACAGAATGGAGACCCGGAGCCAGTTTTGGGGGGTGGGGCAGTCACATGACGTCTGGAGCAGCCAGTGGACCTCTTCGGCCGGCAGGGGAAGGACGTGGGGTGGAGGCAGGACTCCTTCACTTGCTCCCCCCACCCACTCCTCGTGCACCTGCCAATGATTCGTTGACTACTAATGCAGCATTCATTGTCCTTTCGTTCAGCATAATATATCACGCACAAGCATACATACTAAGATATACGGGGCTCTGCTACGGTAACCCGAGCCCACTCCCCTCCGTGTGACCGCTGGCTCACCAGACAATCTACTTCCAGCACGGCTTCAGACCCGGGATCAGCAGCGGCCACGTCCGCGTTCCGGTAGTCCCGCGTCGCATGCCTCATGGGCCCTGGTCCCCACTGCCGCGGATCCAGCCGCAGTTCCGCTGCCAGCAGCTTCCTGAACGGCGGACTGCACGTCTCCCCCGCCATCTAGACCACCGTCGTCCTCAACTCTTGACTGAAAAGCTGCACTTCAGGGAAATGAAGGGGTTGGGCTACTGCTGATTCTAATTGGAGCGCAACAAGCTGATGCCGAACAGGCATCCTGGAGCGTGTCCGGTAGCTCTGTGAATGGCCGCAGCCCCGCTGCAGCCTCAAGGAGGGCTCAGCAACCCAAACCCAACGCTCTGCAGCCCGTCCCACAAGCCACCTGACCCCCAACTGGACCCTGTAGTCTCGGAGATATTCGGTCAGCAATTTCCTGGTCGAGTTGTGTTCGATTCTCTCTTCTGACGGCAGACCTGATCCGAGACATAAAGGACCCTGAACACCCTCACACTCTGGAGGAGCTCAATGTTGTCAGCGAGGACTGCATTACTGTCCGTCGCCACACCTTCTGTCAGAATAGAGGTAAGCTTTGGGTGATCTAGGGACTCTTTCCTCAATCTCTTTTTATCTTTCACTCTTCTCTCTCTTTCTTCCCCCTTTCTCCATGGTCCTCCCCCTTCTTACTATACCTAGTTGCCGCATCCAACACTCAACAAACCGACAGCAGCAGTCAAACCTCTGTGGAAACCAAATCCACTCTGCCCTCAGGCATTACCAACAAAACCGAAGAAGAGGAAGAAGAAGAGCTGTGGATTAAGTTAGTGTTTACTCCGACCGTCCCGCACTGCTCGCTGGCTACTCTCATCGGACTCTGTCTCCGCGTGAAGCTGGAGCGATGTTTGGAGGCAAGGTTCAAACTGGACATTGTTGTGTCGGAGGGTGCGCACGCCATCGAAGGTGACGTGAACAAGCAGATCAATGACAAGGAGAGGGTGGCCGCGGCCATGGAGAATCCAGGACTCAGGGAGATGGTTGAGGAGTGCATCAAGGAAGCAGAGTATTGACAAGTGGATCCCTACCGCGGCACCCCTCTCCCCCTTCCATTTCTCCTCCTTTTTCTCTCTGTAAAGTGTCGCTGTGGCTCTGTTCGAATTACTGCCTCATTATGTCCATTTCTTTCATCCATCTTTATGTCTAGGCGCTTTTTTACACATGTAATACTGACATGATACCAATTTTATGTTGCTATTGTGGCAGTGTACAATTATACAAAACGTTTGAAGATTTCGTGATCTAACCAATCGATTCTGACACAAACAGTTCTAAGACCACACACAATAGAAGACTTGAACACAGAACATGTGTCCATTGTGTGATTTATAGAAAGAGAATCCTCTCATCAAACTATATATTCGACATGCTGTCTATAGCAGAACACTGTTGATGTGTACATGTGCATGCTTATGGAGAGAGAGTGTGTGTGTGTGTGTATTGTGATGTGAAAAATGGTTGGGGAAGAGAGGTGGGACGGATGGGTGGATGGTTTCACTGGTAGGTGTAGTTTCGACTCTGTGTGTGAGGGGAACACTGATTTAGAGAGAGGGATGGAGAGGAGAGGTGGAGGGGCTGACCTTGAGACGAGGCAGTTTGTTGCGACTAGACATCCTTCCCTTGTAGATGTGGCCATCTTGACCAGTTATGTCTAGCTCATGGTGAACACTGGGTGGATACATGAAGGTATTAGACAATGTGATGCCAAGAGAAAAAAGATGTGGAGCTCTGGACAGCTGTTTCGGGCTTGTTGGCCCTCATCAGCAGAGCATACCCTGTACGGCAGCATAACCCCTCTCCCACCATATTCTTTCCCCTCTTCATGACAACCACCAACCAACACAGAAACATTTGAGAGGAAAATTTCCACGAATTCTATAAGTATGGATTCCAGAGTAAAAGATCAGCTACCAAGCTGTGGTTTTATCTTGGTCTTCCTTCCCTTTTATACCATCTCCATATTCCCCCTTTCAACGTCCATAGAAAACTCCCACAATACCACTCACAGTATATACACATGTGCACACGCACACCAGCTGACCTGACTCGAGAGGGAGGGTTAGTGTAGGGCTCGGGGGAGTAGGCGGAGCTGAGGGGAGCCACTCTGACCCTCCGTCTGCTGTGGGTGAGGGTGTGTGCCCCGCCCGCACTGCGAGGTCCTCGGGAGAACTGCATCATTGGTCCAAACACAGGCAGACCCCTATAGACACAATTGCCATGCACTTCACATCAACACTGAAGACTGAGTGCTGTAGACTTCAAATAAAACACATCGCAATTCGTGCTTATTTTGACCATTGGTTTACAATACAGTGAAAGGACACAGCTCTGTTAGTTCTGCCCCATACTAATACACTAGTGTGTTATAACTACCTCTGAATAAAGGACACTCTCACTGTTCCCAAGGTGTCCCTTATTCAGAGGTTTCACACACACCAATGTATTTTCCTTGGCAGTGGAAACTGTGCCCTAGCTCATAGTAAAGACTGATACGGTATAAAGGAAGCTGACATTCTCTGGTGTCTTCGTATGAGCTCCAGTTCGTAAGTGGTGTAGGGTCTGAAGGAGCGAGTGCCTGGCATTGTGCCCACTGACGGTAGAGCTGGTATGGCCCTGGGAGGGAGAGAGAGAGAGAGAGAGGAGGGAAAGAGAGAGAAAGAGGAGAGAGAGAGAAGAGGGAGAGGGAAAGAGAGGAGAGAAAGAGAGGAGGGAGAGGGAGAGAAAGAGAGGTGGGAGGGAGGGAGAAAGAGGGAGAGAGAGAAGGAGAGGTGGAAGCCAGGGAGGGAGTTTGCGTGAAGTACAGTTGCACAAGTGTGTCCACCAGCCCTCACTCACTCAGCTTGTTTCAGTCCCAGTGGTCTGTCACAGGAGATGCACCTAAACCTCAGAGGCCTGCATGTGGTGGTAGGGTACACCGGTGTGGGTCTCATGCTCCAGTCCACAGTATTGTATACAGCATGGCTTACTTTCTGAATCCGGCGGCATCTTCAACCAGTGCCTCTTCTCTCTCTGCTGGAGCTGTCTTCACTCGAGCAAACTTCTTGTCTAGAGTTAGAGATACACATTCCAGGTAAAGTGGCCCTTCTCTGAAAAAATCATGCTGACAGTTAGAAAACTAGTGTAACACTGACCAAAGTAGTCTTTGAGAGGCTCCAGCTCTCCTTTGTCCAGTTTTGTGTCCACGTCTTCGTCGAGTCGGTGCACGGCCGAGCGGAGGGCTTCCTCCTGCCCCATCATTTGGTCCCTTGCCTCCCTGATCTTCTGGTCCAGCCTCTCAAATGTCGAGTCCACCCATTCTCGACTTGCCTTCCCTTCCAGCGCCGCTCGGTCTGCTTTCTGTAGCCATAGACAGCAGGCGTGTGTAAATCCTGACACACTACTGCTATATACACAGGCTAAGTTTGTGATTGATGCAGGGTTTCAACGTTTACTAGCAAGCTTTAGGTAAAAAGGAAGCGCAAGCAATTGTGATGTCAGACTCAAATTCTTCATGTAAACAGAGATCATTCTGGTTTGTTGAAAACGTTGATCATCGCAGCTCCCACAATCATGAGCTGCCTGATCAAACACTTGGTGGATCCTATCTCTAACTTGACACATTACGTATGCTGTAGTATGCTACTGACCTCTCTGACCTCTACCTCTAGCTGCTCCCTGTCGGCCTTTGTTGCTCTCAGTTCATCCGCTGACGAGTAGAGAGCCTGGTGGTGGTGAGAGGGTTAATTAATGTGTGAATCCCCCGTCCATTCAGCCGTTGGTCACATAAGACATAGGGTTCAATGTATGTAGTGTGGTACATGATATGATGTTCGTATAATTATATCAAGACACAAAAATCCAAGGTCTTTCACACATAGAGAGTGAAGAAGGGAGCTGAAGAAAGCCAAACACCACAGAAAATGGAACATTTTTACAGAAGTTTTGGAACAACGGGATGGAAGTGGAGTTGTGTGACAGAATATTTGACGCTCCAAGGCAAAGCACGGTAGCAAGGCAAAAGCAAAAAAAGTCAATATGTATATACACCCAGGAAAGGTAGAATGTCTCTACCTTGATGTGTTCCTTGTTGATCTCCACCTCGTTGGAGACGTGTGCGACGGTGCCGATGAGTCTCTCCTGGTCCTGCTGCTGCTGGGTCACCAACTCCTGCAGTGCCGTCACGGAGTCCAGGTCCGCGTACTTGACGTCCGATTCTTCATCGGCTGGGGCGGCTGAATCCCGCAGCGTGGAGACTGTGTGGAGGAAAACGTGTCCGTGTGTTGCTGCACAAGAGATCAAATCTTGTACGCTTACTCCTCGTTTCATTTTTATGATCAGGGTGTCGCACAATATCTTTCGCAAGATTTATGAAATCATGAAAATTGAAGTTGGCCAACCACGTTCGTGAAACCAAAAGTTGCTTTCATGCAATTTGTTAATCCTCCCAGCTCTTTGAACGGTGCGAACTATTGACTTTGTGATAAAGGAGAATGAGAGAAAGGGGTCATCTCTATTACCGGCATCTGTGAGAGCACCGACTGCTCTGTCCACTTCAGCCATCCTCTCTCTCATCTGAGCGACCTCTGACCCTAGCTCCTCCAGTCTCGCACGCTCCTCGCTGCTACCTCCAATCTGAGACGACAGCTGGAAGAAGAAAACACACGTTTACACCATGTTCTATAATACAGTTAGCCACAAATGGGAGTGTGCGTATACCGAAAATGAGTGACTTTATCACAACTCACGGAGGCAAGGTCGGCAGTCAGTTTATCAATGGCTTTCTGCATGGCTGAGATCTGGTCCATCACATCAGGTGGTAGAGCTGTGGCCTTCCCCAGTTCTCCTGTACACGGCAGAGGTGCAGTGTGACATCACACGTGCTCATACATCTATATACGCAGTGATGCAGTAACCAAGAGCAGTAATTGGAGAGGTTGTCAGATGGCCAACAACCACTGGTACTTAGAAGGATTGGGGAAGACCAGTTTTTGTCGGTATAGATCAGTGCTGAGTACACTGGACTTCCAGTCACGACACTGGGTTGGACTCTGGACAATGGTTGGTTACTTCTCTTCCCCTACTGAACAGTGTATTTCATCTTCCTTCCTTGTACCAGGGCAAAGTGTCTACTATTAAGGTCTCAACTGGCTAGGACAGCTCTACTAGGGGCAAATTGGCTTTACGTTAGTGTGTCATGCGTAGTGTAGAAGTGTGAGACACCTTCGACTTGGTCCAGTCGACTCTGCAGCTCCATGAGTCTTGGGAGGAGAGCAGCCATTTCCTCTGAGTCTCCAGTTGGCATCAGCGAGGCCATGTCCGCTATGTTGAGTTTCGTAGTCTGCAGACAGTGGTATACCATTAGTACAGATATCACTCTACATGCTGTAATACTGTACATACATGCTAACTGCTAACGTTCTTAAGTAGTTCGTAACTGAAAATTAGTGTAAGTTTTCTGCAGGGTGCCTAAATAGTCTCGAAAATGTGACGTAAAGTGAACACGTGTGAGTTGTATCTATGTGAGGAAATTTGTGACCTTAAGCTGCTCAATCTGCTCCGTGAGTCTCCCCATGTCTCCCTCCACACTCTCCATCCTCCCTCCCAGCTCCGAGGACTGCTGGCTCTGCTCCTCCACCTCTGCCCTCGTGGCAAACGGACTCAGGTCCAGGGAATCCACCGCTCCCTGTGGTGGTGGGACTGGTTTATACAGTGAAACGACCCTCCGAAAAATATAGGACATCTCTCTATAAGGTACACTGGTTCTGCCCCATACTACATTACATTAGAACACTGTGTTACTATATTATACTGACTTTGACATTATTCAGTTCAGACTGGAGAGAGTCAATCTTGCTCTGGAGCTCACTCAACATCGCTGCACAACGAACACATCACACCCTACACCAGATCCACTGGTGCAGAAACGCTGTTTTACCTGCAGCGGCTTCTCCCATGGAGTCTTTGGCTGCTGCCATCTTCAGGTCATCCAGTGCCTTCAGCTGTTCCATGATGCCAGCAATCTCACCTGACAGCTGTGTATAGGGAGGTGGTTTGGGAAAGAGGGAGAGATTTTCGCAGGGCAACAGGTTCGCATAATGATTTTGTTCGTGGTTCCTGCTACCGAAGAACATTTCTACAGAGCAAACCTTTATTGCAGTGTGCATTTATTTGCATATTCTATGCACGAAAACTGATCTACTTGTCTTCACACAGACAGATACATGTACTACTGAGTTTTCTTGCCTTGTCTCCAAGTTGAGACAGTGAGTTCTCGCATCCTGTCACGGCAGACTTGATGTTCTGCACCTCTCCCAGTAGATCATCCACCAGGGTCGAGTTCTGTGAGTGGATACGTGGCCCACCATTTGTGGTCAAACATTAACAATGCTACTTCATACCAATAAGGAAAACTATATATAGAGGGTCATTAGAGTTAGGACTTTGTGTCATTTTTCAGTTGTAACATTTGGGCAAAATGTATATTGCACAAAGCTTTCAAATGCGATTGCTAAACGACCATATTGAAATGACTGTCAATTTTTTCCCCGTCATACAATACACACACGCACCTGCTCCAACCCATCCTCGGCTGCACTCAGTCGCTTGGTGAGGTTGGTGAAATTCCAACGGTCCTTGATCGGCGTCGCGCCCATGTCTGAGGATTTCCTCTCGAGGAGCTCTGGAAGTGTGTCCATGGCATTCAGCCTGCTCTCCAGCTCCTGCAGTTTCCTCTCCAGGGCTCCCAGGTCGTTGGCCGCCGTCACAAACGTCGACTTCTGCCGCTGGTAGAAGTCTGAACTGCTGTGTTGGCCGGCCCTGGATGCTCGACCAGACGACGGGATTCTTGACTCTGACAGATCGTCTCCCCCCGTTCCAGGTGGGGGGAGGGAAGGCTCCTTTCTGGTGACTTCCCCAGTGCCGTCAACCGCCTCCTCTGCTTTCCCTGGCTCCTGAGATGTGCCACTGGTCACTGCTCCCTCCTTACCCTCCGTACCACTCGGTTCTCCTGTCTTCATTTCCCTACCGCCTACACCAGCAGCTGTTGTAGTTCTTTCCCCGGCTCTCCCTCCTCCTGCGGATGCATCGACGCCTCCTCCCGCGGTTCCTGCACCGCCTCCTGCGATTTCTCCAGTCGCCGGCAGGATCAGGCCGTCCACGGCTCCATCGGCAAGATACGCGTGCTCTATAGACCCAAGACGACCCACGATTGCGTGCATGAGAGTGTGGAGGTAGTTGAAGTTGACGGCGCCGCTCGGCTGGTTCCCGAGCGAGAGGTCGATCAGCCTCACCAACTCGGCCGTTGCTCCGCTCATGTCTTCGCGAAAAGGGACCAATGATATTTCTCACTTGGTGACTACTGCTCCCTCTCTCCTCCTACCATCTACTAGAGAGCTCGATCTCTCTGTTCTTGTGCAAACTCTTCCCTCTCTCCCTCCCTCCAGAACTGTTAGGGTTCTGCGGATATTTCCATGACAACTGAGTCGACCCCGCCCCCACACCTGACGTAATAGAGGGGTTCCCCCGCCCGCCCCACTGTGCAAAAAAATGGCTGCTCGCGTGGCTACAGAGACAGAGACGTCTGGGCCTGAGCAGGAGGCGGCGTGGGCAGAAGCGAGGGACACGAGGGAGAAGGTGTCCTACTTGATGGGTCAGTATCTTCTCAAGGGCTACCGCATGCTCAGCGCCAACTGTACGGACTGCGATGTGAGTGCATGTGCGTGGAGTCCTCCGTGTACACACAGACACACACACACACACAGAGACGTGTGCTTTTGGGGGTTGGCAGGTTATTGAAACAAGTTACGTTCCAGTAGTTGTGAACGGAAGAGAGTCGAGATTGAGGATTTGTTCGCGTTTGTGCGCATGCGCAAATGATTTCTAGTGTTTGGCTCATTCAGTAATACATGTCGTTTGCACGCCACTGAGTCTTGGTTTACTCTGGCTAAGGTTTCCCTCCTCTCTCTTTGACAGTTACAGTATATAGTACATTGCCATTACAACACATGGCATACTAACTGCGAAAAGGGTGTATGTATAGTATACGTCACATCGGCGAAATACTGCACACTGTCCAGGGGAAAGATCACGTGTTTCTTTCATGCTATTTAGCTCTCCGTCTTTACATGGTACGCCGCGTAGGTACAGTGCAAGTGAAAGTTCCACAGCTGTCTATGCGATGTGAAAGCGAACAGTCACCAGATTCCATGCCTTTCAGACGCAAAGCGAGTCGTATTAATGGCTCTGCAGTTGCTGTTTGCTGAGAATTTTGAAAACGTTGCAGCCTGAGGCTAATATACTGAAAGTACCTTTGCCTGACGTCTGTTTGATGTGTAGTATATACACTCACTGTAGGTATGTATGGCGGGATGGGGTGTTTGTTCACATGGGCAGATCTGCGGTCACTCCAATACCGAAATTGGGGATCGAAACTCGCCGTTTCTCGGAAGGGTTTTTTCCGTCTCACGAGCTATGTATACTGTCGGTGAAAAACGATGCATTCTATTGTCCACGGACGGATATTTTCAGTGTAGCTGTGCCGAAAGGCTGGTTAGCGAGCAAAAAGAATGGGCAATGGCACGTGTGTTGTATCTACCCGCGAAACACCACATTTCTTTCCAGGATTGGTTGGATAGTGGGCCGAGGTGTTATTTTTGGATCTCTCCCATGGTCACAGTTGCCGCCATTTCTTCCTACCCACACATGCATATATAGAATATCCTTCTCCGGTCAAGAGATGGAGCATACTACTGTGTCTACTGTCAAGAGATAGCCAAAGGTGAATATCTATTATCTGCCACTGAAAACCACACCCTTGTTTCTACTGCTGTGTTTTCCTGAGTGTATGCTTTGGCCGATTATGAGCCCAAAATTCCCAATTCTCCTCTTCCTCCTCTTCCCCTCCCCTTCCTCCTCCAACTATATACAGCTACTACAACCAGCAGTACTGGACCATCTACAGCAGCGTCATCAAGTCCAGAACATTGTCACCATCCTCCTACTACCTCCACAACACCCGGTGGTCCGGCCACCACCCCACCTCCAACCCAATCAGACACCAAGGATGCCGACACTGTACCAGTAGTGTCTTCAGGGAGGACGAGCGACACGTTCAAGATGACGACAACACCAGCTGCAGACCACGACGGCATGAAATTCAGTAGCGACATAAAGCGTACAAGGCCGCGGACAAATCCGGGTGTCATCCAGTCGATGGGGAGAAAGAGGGCATCTCCCAGTGGATCCACCAGTTGCGAGAGTGCGATGCAACTCAAGAAAAACGCGTCCTCTGACTCTATTGATCTGCCAGCACAACCCCCCGTTATTGTGTCCCTGCACGAGGCTGGCCTGGAGGCCCAGTCGGTGCTGGTGGCAAAGCTAAAGTGGTGCTCCAGAGAACTGGACGCAAGTCACTCGCTGGAGGAGTCGATTCTGTTGTGTCGACTTGTGTCCTCAATTGGAGAGGCCCTAAAGGCACTCAAAGAGGGCCCCCTCTCATCATTAGCACCTCCGGCTACAAACCACAGCACCAATACTGAACTCTAAACCATAACTCACATGAACTCACCTGCCCTAGTATTACAGCAATATTATTATGTATGCCGCACTATGATCATTGTATACATAATGAAATTGTGTTCCTTGATTTGGGAGCAGTTTCTCGTTCCAGGAATCTTCCAAGAGGAAGTGTGGGAAACTGTAGTTATACGGGAGGAAAGAGCCATGTTATGGACGGTGTGTAGCAAAAACTCGTGCATGATTCAGATTCACTATTAGTGTGAGACATGATTGGAGAGTTGGGTTCAGGAAGAGGGAGAGGAGGAGGAGGAGGCAGTCACTGCGAGAGTCTTGGCAGCTTTTCCAGTCTCCAGGAGTTGGTTCAGAGATGATGACAGAGATGAATCCCGTGCCACTCCGCTGCCGAAATTCTCCACCTGCAACAGAGAGTGAAAACAGACACACATGGAAGTGAATGTGTGAAAACTGTTGGCTCCAAGAAGTCTTTTGAAGGAAAGTCAATGAAATCCAGACACCTCAAACTGACCACGGCCACAGAAACAGCAACATCCCTAGAGAATTCTTGCTGACGCAGTTTTTCCTCCTACCAAACTGCCCTCTACATCCTGACAGTCTTTACTCTAGTTAAACAGACCACTTTACATTGTACCACAGGAAATCACTCACTTTACTCTTAGATAAACAAAATTTAAGCAACGGAAATGAATACACAAGCCTACGGGCAAACAACGTTCGTAGAGAAAATGTTACAGATAAACTATTGCAGAGGAGACTCAAAACAACGACATTGTTTTCTCCCCCAAACGCTGGCAGTTACGGTACGAATGAACCTGAGAGTAATAGGCCTCGATATCGAGCGCAATCTGGAGCCGTATCTTGTTGTCGTCGCTCATCCCCGTTGCTGGGAGGAGGGACTGCCTGTTGCGCCGTAGCTTCAACAGACTGTCCTCCGTCCGTTTCACAGACGTCAGCACCTCTGATGTGATCTCATGGTACCTAACGGGACAGAAAACAAACACAGTCTATCCCTGAAATCAAGGCTATTGATATTTAATGTGGTATTTGGAAATTAAAAAACCTTAATCGTGACACTGGTAGTTGCCTAGGACCATTAGCTCCTCCAAAAAGTGTGCTGCACTCTTAAAACCAGAGTGCAGACACCAATGGTACATGAGAGGAAAGTCTCCTCAGGGTCCTCAGGGTGTTCAAAAACTGCTCTTGGGTGTCCCATTTCAGGGGTTTTTCTGCTGTATTTGTATGCCATCCCACATTTGTGGCCGGTTATGCAATAAAATTCCTTATGAAGGGGCTACCCTAACTGTACCTCTTTGTGACTGCCTCCACAATACAAGTGCTCCACTGCTTCTCGAAATTGGCAGGGATCTCCCCTCTGAGCGTCACGAGGGGTCGGAGGATGTTCCCCAACATAACTCAACGCCTGCTGAGGCACCTGCGTGTGACAGGAACACACAGACACAGAATTGTCAGAATTCGACTTGTGCAGTGTTCACATAAAAGTTGTGAATCCAGGCGAAAACCGTCACCACATAGAAATGGCATTATTTGGATGCATTATTGGTATTTGGCAGCTTGCAAAACTAGTAGATTTCACTTTAGATCTAGATTTTGTATGTACTTAGAAGGGTCATCAGTTTTCTAGCATCACACCACGTCGGCGTTACACTTCGAGATGGAATAAGTGAAATGGGAGGGGTAGCTAAAATGATGCAATAAGCCAGGTTCTTAATTGCCAAGATGCCAAATAACAAACTAATACATGCAGTGATTATTTCTATTAGTCCCAGCCATTGCAACACATTTCCTTCCCCTTCTACCCCTTTTCTTTAAACAACACCACATTCTCTTCTTGTCTCCAAAAGCAGTATGTCATGCCAAGAGCTCATGCGTTCATCGAGAGATGAAGCAATAGCTCATGAAACAAACAAACACCACCACAGTGCAGCACCCAGGGAAGCTTCTCCCGCTAATAACAACCCCGCGTATTTGCCAACAAACATTTGTAAATGGATTTCCGCGGGGTACGTCCCGCATTGTTACGAGAACACGCAGGCAGCCGCACAGATTTCCCCTGTTTTAGGCGTAATGTATTCCAGCGCCTCGCTTGCTTGCATGTTCGTGAGCTGGGAAAAAGGCGGGAAAAAAAGGTGGCGTGGTGTGTTATTGCAACATTGTTCCGAGGTGTAGGCTTACCTCATTAGGAATGAGACTAGCCAAGACAACCCTCGGAAAAATAACAGACGGAGGTACATAGATGTACGATACCAGGATGTAGTAAAATCAAGACACGAGGGGAGTTAACTCGAGTGATGAAATAAGAAGCTCATCACATTCCCAACTAGTCCAGCGGGAAAATTTTGAAGAAGAGAAAACTTTTTATTACTCTGCCATACAGCAAAATTGGTAGACGACTGCTTTTATCAGTCTACATGCTGTCATGCTGTCTAATAAACCTACAAGCAGCAGCAGACTTGTCACTACGTGACGTGTTACAGAAAGTGAAGGGAGGTGGGGGCACAGTGATCAATGGAGGTTTGACTACTAACTATACCCCCTACAATGGCACTGTAGTCAGCATAACTATATAAGTATGGTAGACAGTCCCTTGGTTTGGCAGTGGCACAATTGCTCACAGTCAACTACAACACATTAGCACTTTAATAGATAGTCCAATTACAAGTCACCATACAAAATAGATGGGAGGAAATAGCAGAGACAGGGAAGAGGATAAAGTATTGAGAACTGAAACAGATGGTAGTGTAGAGGAATCTTTTGCATACGAAAATAGGGGTTAGAAAATCAAATGAAGGGGGAAACTATTCAGTGAGTGTATGGGGAGTTACTAACTTCTCTGTTTGTTCTTCGGTAGAGTCGAGGGATGGTGCGGGCTGGCTCGAGGTTCCTGGAGCAGGCCTGGCCCACCTGGGACGTGATGCTGTCAGCACTCAGTGGAACCAGCCCCTCAATCCTCCTCACTGCCTCAGCCATACAATCTGTGGAGAGCATAATATTCACTAGTGGAGTATTCTTAGTTGGACCAGATCGACGGATGAATGATAGATATACACAGGCCAAGAGGGAGTTTCAGTCATGATGCCTGAGCAAGACTCCTGACAGAAGCTGGTTCTTTCTCTATCCCTCCTATATAGCCTGTGTGTTCTTACCATCATTAATAGCCAATGGCCATCAAAAACTATTCAGGTAGAGCATGCCTAAAAAAGGAAGTACACTGCTCGCCACTCAGACCAGACGGCATCCAATTGAACTCAAATGTAAGTAAATAGTGAAAGTATGAACGTGCATACGACAACACAAACACAATAAAATATGTTTCCCTGTAAGGTATACGAGTCCAAAGAATGCGCTCTCTGGCGTTCCCACGGCGAGGTAAGTGTTTTGAGAGACAAACATTCGAGTCAATGGACAGAGAGAGACCTCTTTTCGACATTGTTTCCGCACTCAAGGTAAAATAAACAAATCCACACGCAAAAACAGGGGTAGGTGGGTGGAACTGCCCGCCCGTGTGTAGGGGGGTTGGAGAAGAGAAGAGATAGTAAAAAGGTCTTTTGTTTCAGTTATTAGTGTAGCCTATATACCCCATATATACATTACCTTGGACTAGAGATGGAGACTTCACAGCTTCAAGTGAAAGTTTTGGCACGACAGAGTCGGAGAAGAACTGCTTCACCTGCAGAAAATGTGCAGTGAGACTGTTGTAAGACATCTTCTGTGTGTTTCTGAACTATTTTTGTGTCTGAGCTATCTTTGTGTTGGGGGGGTACTTTTTACTCTGTGCAGTTCTAGTTCAAAAACTTTCATGCTTAGTTCAGGTTTTTAGCACTGCACTGGTAGCACGTGATATCAGTATGCTTTCGGTTTCAGTTTTTGGACAGACTGCAGAGGGCATTAAAGTTGCAGGAATCTTGAAAGACCACCAGACACTAAAGATGAGGCTGCGCGTCGCTTCACTGCTAGGAGTACAACGATCGTCCTCAGCCTCGTTGCCAGTTTGGCCGTCGCTGCCGGGGCTCCCCGCTCTACTTCGCCTCCTCTTCGTCTTCTTCGCCGCTGCGGGCTCCGCGCATGCGCTGCCTTCCAGGCGAACTGGAGGCGGCGGCGGCCTCCTGCCGAACTCTGCAGCCGAGGCGGCGACGAGGGGGGAAGGACGCCAGGACGGATTGGACGCCCCCGTCGAGCCCGACCCGCTACCCCCAGCGCCGTCCGAGGAGCTCCTGGCGAGGTTGTACCGACGTAACGTGGCCTTGCGCTCCGACTACCCCTTCTGGAACCTCACGGACCTGGACACGGAGACCTGCCGGCAACTCGCCGCAAACGAAACTGCAGCGAAACGAACCGCCGACGAAGACGCGTCGTGCATCTCGGTCTACAGTTGCGACTACGACCGGTTTCGCTACCCGCACTGGCTCGTGTTCACTATATGCTCCCGCGGGCCTGGGCCCTGCGATCCAGAAGGACGACCCGAAGACGAGTGGCAATACTCGTGTTATCCATACGAAGAGAAAATTCAAATACTCCGCTACGAGGATATCTCCCGCACCACGCCGAACAGCCGGAGGAGCACGGGCGGAACTGCCGCTAGTGCGGCTGGAGGCGATGATCTTTTGGACCATGAATACGACGATAAACTGGACGAGGTGGAGTCGGAGGTGAAGGGGGAGTGGCAGCTCAGGTCCTTTTGGATACCTGCAGATTGCCTGTGTTATGAGTAAATCAATTCACTAACCATCAGGAGTGTTTTATAATTATCACACACCACCCTGGAGGGTGGCACTCTGTTTTATCACAAGAGTAGGAATTTTAGATTTGTTTTTTAATTATTTTTAGTGAAAATGAAGTTAGTGTGCGCTGCATGCAGGCACGAACTTAAGGGTGTCAACACAGAAGATGAATGTGTGGGTGCAGTCGTGGAATCTCCGCAGTAGCTAACACTATCACTTCGTTCAGATCACAATTGACAAGCAAAAGCAAGCCTGTCCAGTCATTTTTATGCGAGAAGTGACGGGCACTGCAAATACTGTAATGTTTCTAAATACATGTGCACGAAAAATTGAACTCCTCACATTCCATCACTAAGCCTTGCATTCGTTGTTGTAGCTAATTAGCATCTGAAGGGTCCGGCTTACCCATGCTGCAAGCGAAACTGAGATAACTGGTTTCTGCATCATTATTGCACCCCTAGCATGCTCCAAGTAAAGCAATGTGTGACCAGTTTCCTCATTTGCACCACTCATGACCAACAGCACTACTTTCAATAATAGAAAGTGCACAGTGCTAAAGAAGATAAATAAGTATTCTTCAGCCTAGAAAATGGTACTGTAATGTACAGAGGAGATAGATCATGACGGTGAATATCACGGCACAGTGCTACAAACACATTTCTTACTCATGTTTACAGTACGTTTACAATGATACTCTTCTTCATTAAGGGACCATTTGTTGACACGATGAACGATGCCCCCACATACTGTGCAAGGCCCCTGGGATGGTTTCGGCTCAGAACATCAACATTAAATATACAAATTTGCAAACACGGGCATACGTTGACAGTTGTGAAAAGACAAACAAAGGAAGGCAGGGAAAGTCGTTTGTACAGGGACGAAGGGGAAAAAGAGGGAAAAACCGCTACACGTTCACACTCGGACAATTTATCTAATGCACACACTCAGCATTGCCCAATAAGTTGTGTCATTGCAAATCCCCTACAACATACTATGTAAAACTCACCTGAAAACAAATGACTGCTGCAAAAACCTCTTTTACCCCCTCTCTCAATATTATCTACTGTAAAAATGCCACAAGAAACCATCCCATCTCTTTCTCTAAAAAGTTAAACACGTCACCTCATCCTGCTCTCTCTCTCTGCCTCACACAATACGACCACAAACAAAATACAGAGAATAGATAGTAGCACCTTGTTGTCTGTCTTGGAAATGTCCCAAACATTCAACGCAGGGTATAAAGCAGGTGTAATGACATCTACAAGCAAAGTGAGTGTGTACATGTGTCGCAGGGGAGGAGTCTGGAATACAAAAACTAAATTAAGGATGGCTGTCACAATCTGCACAGGTCTTTGCACACTGGCCGTGTTCCTGTGTGCTGTTGGTGGGTGGACACTTGTAGAGGCAACATGCAGCAGTCGAACATCCAACCAATATTCCTCCTCTTCAAACTCCAATGCTATCCCTCCCTCCTCTCCCCCGGACTCTCTCCCAGGGTGCCATCAGATGTCCCAGAGAGAGATGCAGACTAGCTACCTCAAATGCTTCATGGACAGTCGATTCCAAATGTCGCTCAACGTCGCCGTGGACGACTACGGCAGTCCTAGCAAGCCGAGCAAACGAGATTCTAGACAGCAACGAGTTTGTGAACTCGTTTGACCAACTAATCAACGACAACTGTCTCAGTGACAGCCTCCAGCCAAAGAACAAGTACTGGAAATACGTGTGCGACTACGACCTCGGTCGAATCCCGCAAATCTCCTGGTCGGTCGAGTGTCACACTGAGCAGAACCCCTGTCGACAGAAGACCATCACCTGCGCCTGCAGCGAGAACCAAGAGGGACAGATGGAGACTAACACGTGCAGCGACGGAGTCCCTCGCAAGCTCGACTGCACCGGAGCCTGCTCCGAACTGGAGAACTCGTGCGAGGCCACCTACAGCATAGCTCAACAGTGGAAAGAGGTGAACGTCACAACAGTGTTTCTGGAGCTCGAGGGAAGCACGGAGCTCCTGGACAGGTGCAAGGTGACACCAATGGAGCTATACCAGAGCAACAGATGGAGGCTGAGACGCCAGAAGGTGACCGTAGCCTGTACTTGCGAGGAGCAGCAGCCTGTGCAAGTATTGTCCGGGTAACATAGAGGAGAGAGAGGATAGTTTGGCCTTCCAAGATCATTCCATCAATCATATTAAGATATAGTATATATGTGTTTTTCTGAGATATTGAGATATCTACTTCATCACAGTGTAATTATTTGTGATTATTCCCCAAATGGGATATAATGGTGAAATTAAGTATGTTAAATTTGCAAAAGTTATACGATAGGTTTGCCTATGAATTTGCATCGTGAAGAGAATGGAAACAGTAACCAGTTTCCAAACCAAGATGGTAACATAAGCAGAGAATGAAGTGAGTAGAAAAGAGCTTACGCTTGAAGTGGTACTGAATGCTCACATTAGTTTCTGGACAGGTTTTCAGTACTGGCTTTATTATGGAACAAATATGAAGATACTGTTTGTGTAGGCAGTCATTGGTTGACGGACAAGCGTGCAGCTCAGAATTTCCCCAATGCATGATGCACAAGGCTACTGCTGGAGTGGGACATTGAGTTGAGCCAGCAACCATGCGAGTATATAGAGGGGGGGGGCAGAAAAACAGGCAAGGGAAAGTAAAACATGCTGGAAAAGGAGAGGAGTAGTAAAGGGTTTGCATCAGAGCAGAGGGGAAAGTGGCGCTGTAACGAGTGTCCCCTGGAGTAGGGACGCCGGCTAAAAAGGTGGGCTCAGTATTCCCTAATCCACTACAACCACTTCCATTCGTTGCACAAACGTAATCCCGGAAAACAAACAGACTTTCAGTAATTACTTCCTAAATATAACATAATACTACGGAACTTGCAATACCATATTAGCCGAGCGAGTACTACTAGTGTATATGACTATCTTAACACAAAGTGGTGTAACGTCATTATTTACTACGTACTCCGTCCAAACATGTCCAGCGATAAGATGACATCAGCCCCATCATTTTCACTATTACACCTGACACGACTTATTTCCAACTACTGTCGCTCGTCACGTTCGCAGACGACGTTTATTTTTTCTCCCAAAGTGCCTGGAGCATTGCACAAGACTCTTACCAAACATTGTCCGCTATAAAAGACTGGTCGGTGAGAGGTTTCCTCACACCAGCAACAGCTCAGATATTCTAACAATAAAGAGTAATCTGAAGACCCTGATTTCTTTCGCCTTCACAAGCAACCTCGGAACATTCTACCTCAATCAGTCTATAGTCATGGAATTGGAAAGGTGACTTACTTACATCTCAACTTGATCCAATTATTCTAGCCGCTCTTCAATGTTTTTTCTTTTTAAAAACTGTGAGTATATTGTCTTCTCTCCCACAGCAAATGAGTGTGCTAGTGAGGCTGGTGGTCGTGGTTGGTTGCCTCCATTCTCAGTTCTCCACGGCCAGATGTATCCTGGAACAGAGTGCGACCAGTCCTCCACAGAATCAACTACCTCCAACACCTCAACGTCT
The DNA here is from genome assembly GCA_030341885.1 of Geodia barretti. Classification (NCBI taxonomy): domain Eukaryota; kingdom Metazoa; phylum Porifera; class Demospongiae; order Tetractinellida; family Geodiidae; genus Geodia; species Geodia barretti. The sequence continues at coordinate 34,476 of CASHTH010002181.1, forward strand.
CAACAGTCACGTCATCAACAACGTATCGCTGGATCTGAGGGAAGCCGACGGAGCACCGACACTCTGGCCGAGTTTGACTCGGCACGGGTCTGCCCCTGGACTTACGAGGCTGATTACAACACCTCCGCCTCCCGCAGTACGCTGTACCGTGCCCGGTTGCACCACCGAGACATGGTGCGATCACACCAACGAGAGAGATACGAGTGCCTCTGCCGCTCACAGAGTACATCGTACCAGTGGCAATCAGAGAGTGGCGACATATTTGGCGAAACCGAGTGGACGCTGAGCTTCGAGAAAATATCCGTGGCCTGTTATCCTTCACGAGTGAGAACCGACACTGAGAAATCCTGCCGGCAGTTGGACTAACTGGGGAAATGGGGGAAACGGCAGACCCCACCACTTCACTATACTATGATCACCGGGCAGCTATTATATTATATTAAGAGTATGCATTACTATACAGGCAGAAATCTCTTATATTACTCCAGCATCATTCTAATGTATCATCCTCTATGAGACTTGGTGTAAATCAGTAAAATTATAAATTTGCAAAAGTCGGAGAAGCTGCAAGTTTGTCATGATAAAATAGATTGCATATCTGGCCACGGGACTTATTCATAAAAATAGGGCATTTCCTGTCCTTCCTTCTGAAAAGGTTTTACGTCTTTTTGCTATATATCAGCTTCAATCAGTGATGTAATCGCATGATCACTGATTGCAACATCATGCGCGAAGCACGCTCAAAAGGTAATTGTCAGTATTGCATTGACTTGCATCGCTCTTGTGATTTCCCCACGTTCCACGTAATTGCAACGACGTACTATAGCACCGCAATACAGCTGAACCTGAAAAGGGATGCTCCGAAGCATTCATCTAGTAGCTAGTACCTCTTGGACACTTTCGAGTTGAGCCTTATCAGAGATTCATAAGCATCGCAGACAGTTCTCATTGCTTCCACATAGCACTATTAGCACTATCTTCCGTTTTGTATATTATAACTGTACATAGTGGCAAGCAGGTAGAGAGAAGAACAATGGTTTGTTAAGAGTTGATTTATGCTGCACATATATACTGCACCTGTACAGTAAAAAGTTGTGAGTCGTGGATGAGGTGGAGATTTGTGGAACGGTGAGGGAGACAGAGTCCTCTCCCCCCCGGGTACTGGGCCCAGAGCCAGACGCTCCTCCTCCGGCTGGGGGCAGTGGAGACTTCTCACTAGAGGGACCCAGTCTATGTGTGAATGTAACCAATACCGTTTTGAGCTACACTACACAACTTCATTGAACCTATAAATACACGCATTTGCCCCCATATTTCCAACACTATTAAATCCCCTATCAATTTATAAATTAGGCATAGCACAGTGGCCTGTGTCTCTAGTCTCTGGTCGCATTAGCAACATTTTTTTTCTTTCTAGAAATGGCCCTTCCTAATACTAACATTGAAGCTAAGAGCCCGTATTTCACAGGATACAATAACGCCATCCTATATAGTAGCTTCTTCTTACCGGAGTATTACAGTAAACATACTCGAGGTTGTTACTGTTTGTTAGCTCACCAAACCACCACAGGGTTCGATGATCACTGTAGACAAAAGAAGGCTATCATGAAGTAATAAATAAAATGAAAAGTGCTCATTAAAAAAAAAAAAACATTTACAGAATCATGCAATCCACAGATTAACATTTTGCCTTAAAGATTGGGCTCATATACCTCTTCTACACTCCACAGGGTCCTTCTAAGTATAATAAATTAACAACAATACATTTCTCGTGGGACTGTTGAACTGAAGGGAAGAGTTTTCCAGAAAACCGGTTGTGAGGATGGTCAGAAATACCCCCGTAGACCAGTCTTTGAAAAAGTCCCACAAACGTAACACCTCCAGTTGAACTTTTTAACACCCTACCAATTTGTTCTCTTATCTCTATTTTATGGGGAGGTTTCCAAGAGGGCAAATACGAATACATAGTCTATTATTAAAATGGACAACTGAATACAAGTAAGTGCAAATAAACTCAACACCCAGGAAAACACTAGGAGTATGGAGAGAACCAAACCCCATAACACTGCTCTCTAGGCAGAGTGCATATTAATAAAATTAAATATAATCATCAACCATATTATATATCATAGCCACCAACATCTATGATGCTAGGTACCATGCCCATCCCTATATAACAAGTACTACCGACGTAGTGATAATAGATAGCGGTTTAAAAGACAAAGTCACATGTAAGTATTTACACCAAGTTCAGACAGGTGTCTAGGGAGCTAAATCATGTCCATACCTTGAGCTGGAGTCAGTGATAAAGAGTTTTCCATGACCCCTGCAATCTCCTGAAACCTAAATACAAGAATAAGACATTAGCACCAAAAAACTTGTCATCACGTGCAAGATCCTGGCACTTTTTGATTGCCACGTGTAAACGGAGAGAAAAATGTTGAAAAAGGACTACTACCAGACCATTTATTGCTCACCACATACATATAATATCTTATTATATACATCACGGCTACATCACTAGGTCTCGCTAGTTTAAAACCTGATCTGGAAATAGACAGGCAAACTCCACTTGGCGAGGAATAGGTTGAAACTGGGGTGGGCCCTCAGTTTCCTCACGCTGGCCTGATTCGGACAGAGAGACTCAAACGAACTCACAAACTCCATTGTGGCCGTGTAGTTCTGGTATAGAGAGGGACAGGAGACACAGACACACACGAAACAGCAGTAAGCAATTGGCGTTTGGTAGGTTTTATGACAACAAGTAGGAACGAGAAATATATTATGATGGATTAAGTAGAAGAACACGGAAAAACAAGCTATAGCTCTATGACCTCAAACGGTCTACTATGACATACACACAGACACCTGAGCTATACAGATACACAGGTTAGCTCAAAATGACAGCAGGGAGCTAATCACAGGTCGTTATAAAGGGAGGCCCACATACATTACCTTGTGGAAGTTGTCGGGATTGCCGGGTGCAAAGATGGCGGGAATCTTCTGGTCCAGCATGGCGACAAGTTCGGGCCACACGGCGTTCACCAGGAAACTGAACCCGGGAACCCTCGGAGGCTGAGTCAAGCCACCGGCCGCGCGGGGGGCCGGGGGTGGGTGAGCTCTAATAGGAGTGAGCACGTAGCTTGGGAAGAAGCGAGTCGTTTGGTGAGTAGATCCCAGGTAGTCCGGAGCTCGACACCAGAGCCTTTGTAGTCACCACCTGCAGGATATACAAATATATAGTCTTTCCTGGGATTTGCAGATAGCGTCTTTTGTGTATAGGTACTGAGACATTACACAAGGTATATTCATGGAGTACATACACACCCGCTGATTATACCGCATAATGGGAAATTTGTCTCGCTGTCCCCACCAATGAAACATTCTGTAGAGAACTTACTGATGACTTTACTACGAAAGGTTCATAGTAGTGCATATACTGGACATCATACTGTATACGGGTACTATTGGTATTATTAACTAATGTGATGAGCTCTAGTAAAGATACTTGAATTATGTGATAAGCTCAAGTATGGATTACTGTATCCACTATGTAATGAGCTCTACACCACTATGGACAGACCTTATCAAGGAAGGGGTGTGCCACAGCAGCCTGGAACATACTCTCTGCGTCCTCCTGCCGACTGATGGAGGCATAGGCCTGCAGACAGTGAGCCAGCCTCTCTCGGCCTCGTCCGTCCAGAGCCTCCTGGAACAGTCGCTCCAGTCTGGACTGCAGGGCTTACGTGACTCCATCTATAACGCTGCCAGAGAGAATGGAGAGAAAGAGAGAGATGAGACAGGGTAGGAAAACATACTGCGAGCGGTTCCTTTTCTACACACAGTTTAACACAAAGAAAGATGCACGGGTGTAGGTGTACTACAAGTTGGTATATACCCAGTTCTCTCTGCATCCCTGGAACCAATTTCTGACGAGTGAGCTGGACCATTGACGAAAGTTTTTATGTGCATGTAAAATATCACATACGTGGACGTTGTGATATTATGCAGATGATTGGTGGTCGGAGAAGATACTAACAACACTAATGATACTGTATGTACTACCTGTCACTACTTTTATTCAAAAAGTAAATATTCATCTAAAAATTGACTAACTGACAGGAGTGATCTCGGAGATGAGAGGGTGGTCCTGAGTCTGCGAGACACTGAACTGGAGACGGTTGAACTCTCCCGTCACCCTCTCCAGAACCACAGCTGCAAACTCCTCTCGGGAGAAATGGGAGAGGATTTATCACATCAGCCCCAAGCCACAGAGATCGTTATTACCACAGTGATACTAAGTCTTACAGCGATCTAAATGTGGGACTTTGTATTGTTATGCCTGTCCTTCTGATTGTGTTTTTGTACGGGCGCGAAATTGTTCATAAGACCATTATTACTGGAAGAAAAACTATTTTTATGCTGGGCACAAGTATTAGGTCACGAAATCCATTTTGGACGAAAATGTTTAACTCGGACGACAGAACCATGTACATCACAACACGTCTATTCTACTCTAGTACATGTGCCTAATAGGTGTGTCTATAGTATATGATTAATGCCACCTTTGCACACACGGTTCTATGATGTGTAGTAATGATGTGAACATTGTGATACAGTTGGTGAGCATGCCAGACACTACTAGCTATGCTTCACGCTATAGCAGATAGACAAAATAATATATGCCTCTAAAGCACCACTTTCGTAGCTTATGACTTTCTTTTTGTGTACCAAAGTTTGTAGGCATGACCGTGTTATAGCATACCGCTCAGTCAGTTGAGCAACTTCAGACCTCTCCTCTGAAGGACTTGAGGGAAGGAGGGGGTGTGGTCTCCTCCAATGTCGAGAGCGTTCGAGTGATTCCAGAGACTCCATGACACCATTAGCCTCTTCAGTGTGGCCTACATCACGACACCCATACACACACACACACGACGTTGACTTTATGGAAAACACTCCAAACACCGGCCACAGTGTCCTTCCGGAGAATTAGCGTCCATTACGGCCACACTCTACGGCCTATTATTATAATTACAAGACGTAAGCCTCAGTCACGCTGATTGAATTATTACCTTCTTGGCCCTGATTTCAGCTCGCTGTGCCAGCTTGGTCTCGGTGGCAGATATGGCAGCATCCATCACCTCCTTTATACCCTGATAGACAGTGCTATTATCATCACAGATTTAGGAGCCCCAGTACATATGTCGTACTTACAGTCGATTCTGGTTGCTGGCCCACAGCTGAATTATTATGCAGCAGCATATACCATGCACCAACACTGTACAGTACCAGAATACACAGTAGCAGGAGAGATAGCGTAGTGGCACTAGAGTACATGCACATGCACGTACACGTATTGTATGTGGGCTCTGGAAGACGTGGAGAGTGGGAGTTGTGGGTGGGTGGAAGGCAGAGTAAAACTCACCAAAACCTCTTCCCTTAGTTGGGTCAGCGGCGAGGCAAGTCCATCAATGGACTTGTCCACTCCAACCTGAAGAAACACACATCACTTACGTAAGGGTACGTCAGCACAAGCATGTTTGTGTTTACGACGTTTTGTGCTTCGTTTCAAAAGCAGTGCACTTTAGATGGTGCTGACATAGACACAGTCATACTGCTTTTGAAGTCACGGATGCATAGTCACGTATATCCAGCCCCTCCGACAAAATAACCCACTTCTTCCGCAGACATGCGCGCACACGTGCAAGGTGCGCATTATATAGAACAACAATCGTTTGCCGTCCCCCTCGCACACGCACCAGATTTGCGGACAGATTGACGAAATCTGCGTAGTCTTTGTTGATAAGCTCCACCATGGCGCTCTTGAGGGTGCGGTAATAGGCGTCTAGGTCGTCGCGGAGGCATTCGATCGTCACCCGCTTCCTGCACTGGTTCACAAAGTCGTCGACGGTAAAACTCTCTTCCAGAAATACTTCAGTGGAGAAGCACAGCTCTTCTGCGTGTTTCGGCAGCGTCATGGTGTCTTCAGAGCCTCTGCTACGAAAGTTAGCCACTGCTCCCAAGCTCAAGGTCAAAGGTCAGGTGAGAGCGCCGGTCTCCTCCGTATATCATGGGTGCAGCATTCCGTAAACTATTCGGGGTAAATAAAGGGGACTGGACAGTCAAGTGAGTCAGGAACTCTCGAGCTAAAGCTTGTGCAATCGATCGGAAACTATCGGTCCCGAATCACACTAGACAGAGCGGAGAAACCGAGACGTAATTCCCAGCTGCTGCAAGCATGGCGACTGCGCTACCTCCGGCACCCGCCGAACTGGACATCCACAGAGCGCCGGAGCTGAGCCGTCACCCCGGGACGCTGGCGGCTTCGTTGTCTCCCGTCGACGTCCTCCGCTGCAACAACGGGCACTAGAGTGAAACGTGAGTCTCTGTAGCACTTGGGGCCGGTGACCGCAAGAAGAGGTGACGCTTCTTAGCAGTTGTGGTTGAAAGCAACGTGCAATTATCCGTAGCTGTGTTTCATGGCCTCTTGGATGTAGCTAGCATACAAAACCTCAGCAGAATCTATATCTTGCCTTATTATTCCCCCTCACCCCTTTCCTCTCTCACCTCTCTCTCTCCCTCCCTCCCTCCCTCCCCACTCCCCCATCAGCTGTGACACTGTGTGTGTTCACGATGAAGGAGGGAGAATCGGTGCAGGCAGTCTACCCGTCTGGCCGGTTCACCACAGTCAGTCAGATCCACGAGACAGTGATGGCCGCACTTGGCCTGCCCTCCGAAGCCGTCGACTGCTTCAGTATTTGGCTCTCCTCCAAACACCTCCGTAAGTGTATCAGCAGGGAAATTAGATTTTTATCTCACGACCCGTGCGTCTAAAATCGCGGCACACTAAGGTAACGAGAAAGAGAATCGGTTTTTTTTTTAAATGAGGATTATGCAGTACACAGAGTATAGTGTAGCTGGAATTAGCGTGTATCCTTTAATTAATGGCAAAGTCCCTATACAGCAAAAGGTGCTCTATTCCGTGGATGAACGGCAGTGTATACCTGAGATGGTAATACTCTGAACACCTGCTTGTATGGTCAAATGACACACAACCATGGGCTATGACGTTGCGTTCTTCAAACAAGGCACCTCCGGTTACCTGGAATATTCTACTATGGAAGTCAATGCCATCGTAACCTTATTGGGTTAACGCGAAATATGCACACCGAGCGTGCGATGGAATTTCATTGTGAGCAGCACGATAGTGGTATAAAACAATTACAAGCTAGCAGTATCGTATCGCTGACATGCTTATGTAGGTCATGGATGTATACACTGCTAGTGTGGAGGATCGTATTTTTTTCACAAACTCTCTCACTCCCACTCTTTATGCACAAATCAATATCTTTTGTTCACACAAAGGTCCTCTGTACCCAGTGCACTCTATTGTATAGTGCATGTGTCGACACACACGGACGACCTGCAAAAAACTGTGTTTTCGCACTCCTAAAATGATGTGTTTCATGACCAAGTAAGGTTGCCATAGCGTCTCTATTGTCTACTGTATTCACCCACACCCACACACACACACACACACACACGCGCGCAGAGCTCCAGTTGAAATCCTATCATCTCCCGTGCAAGTTGTTCAAGAAGTGGAAGGATCTCCTCTCTCAGTACACCAACACCGCCTACGACGACATATGCCAAGGTGCCCCCATAATAATAAGACGTTACAAATACCCACATGCTTATATGTCATTCATATGTGCAACGCATGATATTTGTGTTGTTTATGCTAGGGACATGCGTACCTTCTCCATATTTATTACCATTGTCTGGGAAGTGAGGAGGAAGTAATGTTTTTGCTGGTGTTGATGATGATAGGTATTAGAGTGTAGCTCTGTGCCAAGGTGGTCTCCTACTCTACCTACTGTACATATGTATTAACTCTTCTCATTCTCACTGCCGGTTTTGAAACGTGTGTGTGTGAGTGTTATAGATTGAGACCTTTGTGCTTTCCACATGTTCAATCAGCTCTCTTGGTAGATTCCCGTCTAAAAATTGAAATACTTGATTAAACGTTGAACAAAACAGGAGAGGGGGTGGCAAAACAGCACATGTGTCGTGTCCGTATTTGTGGTTGTGTGGTGACTGGTGAACTGAGTACTAAGGTTTCCCAATAGCATTACTACTCAATGGGCAGCCCTGGCCTCGCTGGCTTCGTGTACACACGTTGTACTATGTACCTGTGCTTTCTAGAGTTTAGCTACGTATGTGTGTACTTGTGCCTGTGGGGTTGTTTGTGGGTATCACTAAGTACGGTAGGGATGGGCACGGTATATACCTAGCATCATTAGATGTATGGGGGCTATGATAGGTATACAGAGGAAGAGTTGACTCTTTAGTGCATCATCCAGATTAGTGTGAGTTTGGGTCAATTGAGGTAAATCGTGATTGCAATATGTAACTTGCAGTACACAGTTCCCGTTTACCAGTGAAAGAAGGAAGTCAAGTGTCACCTTCTGAGAAACCACTGCATGTAGTACACACTCATTATGAGGTGTAAGGAAAGAAATTAAAGTCTCATTTCTCTCTATCTTCCTCCTCCTCCTCCCACTACTGTTCTGTAGACGAGCCAATTCTGACATTCCAGAGAAACACCTTCTTCCCTCTGAAGGAGGAGAGGAAGATGATCGACCCAAAGAAGAAGAGTGAGAACGAGAAAGCCATTGACCTCCTCTACAATGAGGTCAGTCAGTGTGTGAGCTTCGATTTTACGGTTGTGGTTTTGACAGCAAGTGTCGAGGTATGCCAGTGTTAATTTTAAAAAATGTGGGATGAAGCGTTTGTACCAAAGCACGCTAACGGTAGATGAGTGCACGATTGTAAGGCTATATTGATGGGCTACTCATGTCTAATGAATGTCCACTTCCTCTACATGTATGGGTGGGTAGAGTGTTAATAAGGAAAGACTGGAGGGGGATGATAATAAGGGAAGTGATAGGCTTAGTACTAGGAAACCTGCACAAAGAGACACATGTTTGTTTATGCTAACACTTCCTTTTCCTTGCTCCCCTCCCTCCCTCATTCCCTCACTCTCCCTCCCTCCTCACACCCCAGGCTGTGTTCAACGTGACTAAAACCCGCTACCCTCTAGAGGAGACCGACTATCACGAACTAGCTGGGATCCAAGCCGCCACTTTTGCCGTGGAACACCCGGGAGAGGGACTAACCTCGGGGAACCTCCACCCCTACCTACAGACATTCTACCCCCCTCACCTCCTGGAGCCCCCCACTGGGGGCCAAAAATCCCTCCTGAAACTGTTCCGACAGAGATCGGTGGAGCACTCGCTGGCCGAGGAGAAATTGAGAGGCCATTTCGAGAAGGTTGCAAGCAAAAGGCTTTCGGCTCACAATCTGAAGATACTCTATCTTCAGTACTGCTGGTCGAAACCCTTCTATGGGTAAGTTGTATATACAGTTGCAAATACTGCCACAGATTTCGATGTTAAAACTGAACTCCAATTGTGTTATGACCACAATCGTATGCACTCGTTAACCTAATATCATCCATAGGTCTGGTATTATAAGAGGTTTGCCAATTTCTGCCAACGTTCATTGGTTGCTTATGAACACGAGAAAGTAGTTTGTACACCGCTCGGCATCCAAATCCATTTTAAAAGGCATTGTAATGGTGGGGTGTGAGCCAACGTCCAGGTAAATATTAATAGCCCTAGTCAGACTTAGCTGGCACTGGTTTCTGGTCACACTGTGGTAGTTTCTTCAGACGTAAGAGAATAATGATGTTAGTGGTCCTTTCAGCCCCTATTTCGTCGTCCCTTCACTTCTCCATTCGTGAATTACGGGTGTAACAAGCCAAGTGCGTATCACACAACACAACTACACCAGGACTACACTTTTTCAAAGAAAATGTGTTCAGGTTGGTGACGTTTCGCGGGGCAGATAGAGAGACCGTTCAAATATCAAACCTTATTATAGTGGGGGTGTGGAATAGCAACACTGTATCTCACATTGTTAAACCCTAAGAACTGAAGCAGGCGGTATTATGTGTCGGTTGTGTCCAGGTCGGTGATGTTTCACGGGCAGATAGAGAGACCGTTCAAGGCAGTCCACATCCTCACCTACTCGGACAAGAGAGTGACAGTCGCCCTCAACCCTCACTGTCTCCACATCCTGGACTCCAAGTCTCCTCCCGTGAGCTCACACACACCATCCGCTGAAAAACAGAGGATCCACTGCCCCATAATGGGGAATACACACTTCCCTGGCCCCCCTTTTTCTTATTTTAGCATACGTAAGGGTTTTTGTACAACGTGTACATCCGATTGTTGTCTTTTATAGGGACTCACTTGTTTCACTTTCCTTTGCGCACACACACATATTTCCCCCCACATCTCTCAGAATACTCATTCACACACGCACACACACATCTTTCATGACTATGACTATCTCCCTCTCTCTCTCTCTCTCAGGGTATAATGCTGTACCTGACATACGACCAGCTGTCCTGGGAGTTTGAGGAGGCACCGGAGGACGGAGAGGACTTCTACAGCTCTCTGTGGCTGGAGTTTGACTCGGTGCTGGAGCTGGAGGACCGGGAGGAGAAGGTCACCAAGAGGGTTCAGGTCTTCTCACCGACAGGTGACACAGACTACAAGTACCAGTTTTTTCACCAATGAAACTACTATGAGAAGCATACATGTATATGCTACTGATGCTCCATACACGCAGGCTCCAATGATGGATGCAATGATCACGCGATGTGTGGGAGATATTGTGAAGACAGAGGAGGAGCTCAAACAGATGAGAAAGGCCCAGGGCTACGATGAGTAAGTATGTCAGTCGATGTGTTGATCTTTGAATTTCTTTTTCGGTCGTCCCTATATATCTCGGAGGTCAAACAATACACTAAAGTCATAGGCTTGAAATAAGTGTCCCTTGTAGAGAGGTCGTCCCTATCTCGGAGCACTAAAGTCATGGGCTTGAAATAAGTGTCCCTTGTAGAGAGGTCGTCCCTATCTCGGAGGGTCCCTTATCGGAGGTTCCCCTGTCCTTCCTGTAGAGTGCTGCCTGAGTGTTCCATCACGACCCACAAACCAGGAGAGTCTCCGCGGACACAGAGACAGGGACGCAACTACAAGGAGGACAAGATGAGATGCACCACTTTCAACGACAAAGGTCAGCTCTCCTCCAACAAAAACCTCTGTCCTCTGTTCAAACAAGACAGAATCGTAACAGCCTTCAAAAAATCTCCTAATTCTCTCAATCTACGGTAAATACAAACCTAGTCTTCACCTTTGAAAAATTGTCATAACAAAAACTCTAACACCATCGGAATCCTCACAACTTTCCCGTTCAGATGGTATCCATTAAACCAAGCACTCTCACCCATGCAATTCTGCAAATCACAGGCAGCACAAACCATTGTGCAGTACTCTGAGGTGAACATTTTCTCTCTCTCTCTCTCTGTCCGTAGGTGAGATTATTGGCGATGGAGGGTTCACTCTCACACGACCTTTCAAGAGACGCACGCCCCGTTCGGGCAGCAATGCCACGCCCGGAGACCCCGCCCTGCCACAGGAAGGCCACGCCCTGCAACCACTGGAAACCAGGGAACGCAGCAGCACCAAAGACTCTTTCTCTTCAACTGACATGTGATTTTTCACCTCTCCACAAACCTTTTTAAGAATCTATGTGTATGTATATTATACTGCCATCATATTTCATGCATATGAATTACATACTAAAATGATAAGTGCTGTATTTGAAGACGTGTGCATGTATGTATACATAACAGTATATCCACATCATGTGGTATGATGATTATAAAAGTGGCTCCGTCCACCACCCAATGTGTGAAGCCCTACACAGAGTTTCTGCGGTCCTTCGTAGGTGGACTCTCCACTGTATCAAAGGCAGCTGCTGAACGGCCCATTTTTGGAGACCAGGTTGCAGTTTCGCTACTCTCTAGATCTGCAAATGATATTGCACGTTGCAATCCCTTACTAATCGAACCAGTCATGCTACTCTCTCCAGGAGATGATGCTTGACTCCTAGGGAGAGGGACACTTCGATGGCGAGGACGACGCCAAGGACCATGGGCCACATCTAAGACTAGGCCAAGTGAAGATTCAATATCATGCTGAGAGGGATGGCGGTAGGGTGATGCAATCGGTCGAACTTCACGCTGGAAAGGGAGGTCGATTAGACGTTGACGTTCTTTTACCAACGCCTTTCTAAATGACAGTCCGCGGACGTGGTAGGGTTGGAGATGAAAATGTCCATGTGCGAAATCTGTGATCACCCCCTCCTCTGAATCTGAAAACATTTCTCCCTCCAAATCTGTGATCACTTCCTCCCCTATGGATGAACGTTTGCGTGATTGTGTACCTATAAGGCTCAGGTAGTAGGACGAGAGCTGAGGTGGTGAAATAGCTCTCATCTCTGGCTGGATGCTTTTCTGGACTGCCGAATGGCTGCGGTACCAATGGCGAGCCATATGGCGAGCCAGACGACCCGAAGCCATAGAAGCTGCCTGTTGAGATGTGTCTGACCTACTTGCTGACTCCCTTGCCACGATCATTTCACGAGGCATGTGGTGGATTGTAGTAGGTTCTCGTGTTGGTCCTTCCATTTTCGGTTTTAGAGGCTCAACACCTTCTATGAAATAAGATTATCGTTGGGACATGAAGTTTACACTAACTCGTACAATGGTAAACGTGGTCATAAGTGGTTACCTGAACTTTGGAGAATGTATCTCGAAGACTGTGTTCGTCTTCTGCGAACTGGGTCAAACTTGCTTGGACGCTTCTGTCCACCTAATATGCATGAAATATTAACTAAACTTGTGTTGAACCTCTGCCTCTCACCTTATGTACCACTTCTCCTCTCGTCCGTTGTTGGGGGCTTGCTAATGTGTGGCACTGGGTCCTGCGATGTGCAGTTCTGAGCCAAGGGAAGAGAGCCTCACTCCCTCTCTCTGTCGTAGTGCCGGAAAGTTGTGCTCATACATGTCAGCTGTGGAGAACACAGAGATTTGTATTATGTACTACACAAAACATATATAGTAATGGAAGTAGACATAGTATGCAGTTCGATGTACGTTGGCTACTGACTGCATCTACTCACCACAATAAAGTGACAGTGTTCAACAATAACTATATACTAATGCGCTTGAGATCTCTGAATCTTGGCTCACATTTTTGAGAGCAGGATATTTTAGGAGGGTAAGCGCACTGGGTCGAGAACCATCACGCAGAGTGTCTCTGAAGATACTGACCAGCTCACGATCCAACACCATCTCAGAGAGAGGCACCAGTTTCTCCATGTATTTCATCTCTGGACTTCGCAACTGTGCAATAGAGAAAGAGAGAGCTAAGCCTTATGCTTGCAGAGCCTCCAACTCAATGGATCCGTCCGGAATTTGTACACCCTTTTCACATCAAGGTCGATTCAGTCGATTCAAATAACATGACACTGTGTGAATGCCCCCAACGGGGATCCTACTGCAGTATGTACTGTGTTCTAACTAACTCGCAGGCCATAGTATTTTCTCAACATACATATGGCCGCGAGACCACATAACCATGTCCCTCATGCTGTCTCTAGAAGTGAGCCCAGCACGATGGCCTGGAGACTCCCTGTGACCAGGTGAATGAAGGAACACTGAGCTCCACACGTCACTGTAGAAACTCAGCTTTTCTTTGATGACCTATGTAAGTACAACAGGAGAAGAGAAAGCCCATACATTTTTCTAAGGCACATCATACCACTATCATTAAGTCTATGGTTTTATTGTAAACTTCCCCATGCCTCAAAAAGTTATACACTGTATGTAAACAGAGTTGGACTGGTGGAGTTGGACTGTACGGGACTTAATTCAGTCCCAGTAATTACGAACTTCCGCGGGCAGCAAAAGTGTGAGCAACCCAAACCTGTCAACGGCAAATTCCAGGTCTTGAGACGTCCTCAAAAGTAAAGGGCCATTCACACAAAATTTGTGAGTTTCCCGAGACTCCTCAACCCTTATAGAAATGAGAATATCCTCTAACTGTATGCAGAGAGATGGAGGAAGCTCGAGAGGAGAACCGCGACGCGAGGAGGAGAGGAAAGGGTGTGATGCGGGGGAGTAGTATACTTTTTTTCTTTGAGGGAGAGAATGGTGAGAAGTTGTAGACTAAATAAAATAGCCCCAGTGACAACAAATGAAAGGAATTTTTAATGATTAGGAACGGCTGAGGGAGAAAGACAAGGAAAGTACTACTTTCTAGGATACGGTGAGGAGGATTTTTTTTTTTTTTTTCTTTTTCTTTTCCTTTTTTCCTACCGGTGGCGGAATGGCAAGAGGGAAGACGACCAGACCAGAAGAAAACAAACTGTTATGTATGTTTAGACAGAACGTGGAGCGGTTGCGATATGGTGGGCGCCAACTCCCAGATAGGATTATTGCCGGAGTCAAATTAACAGGCTCTGGTCCTTTAAACCTTACGCACTTCCCATGCTCCTCCATCCCTGGTGTATATACTCATCATGTTGGTCACCCCAGGCTTCTTATCTCTTTTGCATAGCCAAACAACGTTTCACGACTCAACGTCAAACACACATGCAAGTACACTGTAAAGGTACTGGATTTTTTTTTAGGATTGGAAACTTTGAGTTTACTTGCCCCCCCCCCAAATTTTCAAAAAGTTAAAACGTTTACAGAATGCAACAATTTTGATAGCTCGAAGTTTCCCACCCAAGCGTCAGCATCTTTCCCCTTAGTTATCTTCACCGTCAGCATGGTCTCCCCCGCTGTATTTAATTGTGGGTTGCATCTCTGCGAACCACGTGTCGTTCTCCAGTTAATGTATCATCCAGTTATGGATCCCATGAACGTGACGATGTTCTTGTGCAGTTGGAGTTTTCCGAATCAGCATTAGCGTTGACTCCATTGTAATGCCACTCCAACATTTTCTGACTCCGTATATACGGTTGCGCTTTTTTTTTTTTTCTTTTTTTTCCATTTGATCAGAACACTCTGTATCAGTTAATACCAACGGCAAAGTGAAAGAGGATCCTTTTGGATGCAGATTCCCCGAGTGAACTGCGTAAAGGCAAGGCGGACACCTGGACTGGTTTGGAGTTTTTTTTGTGGAGTAGGTCCCGGCAAGCTTTAAATTTCTCACTGCTTCTACCACTGCGCTTCCTCCCCGAGAACACAATTATTACTGTCTGCCTTTGTGATAGTCACGTCCTGTATTCCCTCGTTTTTCCTTGGTACGGCCATACAGGCCCATCAGTTTTCACCATACTACTGTGACGTACAGGCGAGAGGGGGATTGGAGTAGGAAAATGTTGAGAATTCAAACCACGTGACCGACACAATTCTATTTTGATTCACAGTGAAACTACACTGTATTTTTACGGAATCGCACCCAGTCTTTTCTATTGACCACCTATTATACATATTATCATAACGTCCCATGAGAGCAGTTCTTGCTGCTCCACGTGGACACGTGGTATTGATCCTCCTTTCCTTTTACATGGCCAGAAGTTGATATACAGTGCCGTGACCGCTAGCTTTCTCCCCGACCTTATTGCTATAGTCAAATCATGCACAGCCTTGCTCTCAGTTTTGTCTAGCTCTGGGGTTACACGCGATCTGGCGATGAATCCATTAATGCACCGTCGGTGAAGGCCAAATCGGAATGCGCGTACCACACCACGATTCAATTAGTACAGTGTGCGTTGCATTCGATGACCCTATACAGGATGTAGGAGTGTTGAGAGAGCGCTTTGTTTCTGAGATTCCCTGATTCTCGTCAAATTGTAGTATCGCGTGTAGCGGTGCAGGCACCGACGCTTGGGATTGCTGATCTTCATGCCACTCTGTACAATTACCCGCTTCTCTGCGTCTTCGCTACTACCCCGGGCGAGTACGACATGGCACAGCGGTAGATCGTGTCGGTAGTTGCACGGCATATCAAAGCGTGAAAGGAGTCTTGGCTCCGGAAATAAATCCTTGGTTTTCCCGCCACTTCTCTCAGATTAAGAACTTTTTGACGAGATGGAATCATAATATGTTCAGTTTGGCCCTGGATCCAGTTTGACTGTCTCGTGTATGATTTTCGTGAGTTATTTCCCCCCACTCATAAAACATCTTAAATACATTTCTCACATTGGTATTTGGATTGGCGGATATTACCTTCCTGCTTTGATGTTTGGAGAATTTGATTTTTTTTTTCTCCTCCCCCCTTTACCTTTTTTTTCCTTTTGTTCCTTTTTCTTCTTTTTTTTTTTTCCCTTTTTTTCCTTCCTTTTTTTTCCTTTTTTTGTTTTCCCCTTTTTTCTTTCTTTTTTTTTTTTTTTTTTCCCTTTTTCCTTTTTTTTGCTTGACGTAGGCCTTTCTTTGACAGGTTGATTGTGCTATGGAGGTGGTGCCACGGATGGAATCGGTTTTATGTGACACCAATACGCTTAGTGCCTCCCCGCATCCGACAATAATGCACTAACTGTTTTTGCCGTCCGTTACAACATTGAGTATCTTTTTTGAGATTCGTTCCCCCTCTCTGCAACTGCTCTTGATGTTTTTTGCTTCGGCTCGGACCGTGGTTCCACTCTTTTCTATCTTTTGTCCACTCGGTCCAACGATTGGGGTGGGTTGTGGATTTGAAGTGGCTTTTAGTCTGCGCTGCGGGGCTTGGTAGCAACCTCATGCGATTTCCAATAGCTGGCTTCTGTGTCTTTTTCTGTAACTGTATAATGTACGGAGTGGCCCCCTGTTGGGGCATTTGCTTGATAGTTTGTGGAATAATTTGCGGATCTCTGGTGTTTCAGCTGTCTTTCGGTGGCAGTTTTGAAGAAATGTGGTTTTTTTTATTGTAGTGAGTAGGGTTTTTGTGAGGAGGGAGCGACTGTGCTGTCGAATACAGTATTGGATGGAAGAAGGTCCTTTCCCCCTCCTTTTTTTCGTGGTTTAGGGAAGAGTGGTGCGGTTTTTGTTTTTTTTTGATTGATGACGATGACCAGAGTTTATGTTACATCCTTCGGCATAGGGTTTTGGAAGTAATTTTTTACTGAAGATTGGTGGTAGGAGCCACGGAGTATCGAAGTGGTGCTTGCTACTACTTTGGAGCAGATTGCTAGTGAAGATTTCTTTTTTTTTTTTTTAGTTTGGCGCGCTGAGAAAACAGAGGATAGGAGACATATCCAAACCACTTGGGTGGTCATGAACCGTACTTTACCCTGGCCCATTGTTCAACTGTCTCCAGATGATAGAAAACAAGATGTGCGAGAATATTTCGAAAGGTTTATTCTAGCGGTAGTTGAAGTGACCACCCCAGACGCTGAGTGAAAAGTGATTTCTTGAGGTTCTTCTTCAATGCAAAAGTTTTGGCTTTTATTTTTTCACAGCCATGCCAAAACTATGTCCATGTCGATCTTTTCAGTCCAGAGAAACGATTTTGTTCTATCCCCAGCTAGCGCTGACTTAGTCTCCCGTGTCCAAGCGCCACTATTGAAATGTGGAAGTGGAACTTCCTATCTTTAACAGTCTTGTACATGGACTTACGATGTTTTTTGTATTTAGGACGGTGTGTAAGGTGAATAATCACAGCTTGGAATTGGCCAGGCGCTCCTGAATTATCTACGATGTCAGTGGTCGAACGGCGTTCTGCCACAGCCAGAGTGTTTTTTCCTTGGGTCCCTGGGCCCAAGCTTTGAAGCATAGACCATGGATGGGATTTTGTTGACACGTGGGAGGTGGAAGGGTAATTAAGCAACTTCCACTTTTTACCTTATTGAACGTGCAGGGGAGAGGCCGGTCAAAGTGGGTGTAGACGCTTACACGAGCAAGATTTGAATGGAAGTGGTGTGATAAAAAGTTATCCAAGTGCTTCTTTGTCTTCTTTAAAATAAGACACACAATGGTTTTATACCTCACCGCTTTCTTCTCCTTTCTATATCATGCTCGTTTTCCCGTTCCTTCCCTCTTCTGCATAAAAATCAGTTTCTTTTTTTTTTTCTTACCGAATATTTAGTTAATTACAGCGGGTGATAATGTATATAACATCTTTTCAAAAATTTAAATGCATGAATCAGGAGCTCAAGATTGATGGTCTGAGACATTATCACGTCCGAGATTTTTTTGGACAAACTAAATTTGAGGGGCGGAAGACAGCTCCAGTGTGGTTATGGCTGGTGGGGAGTGGGAGGGATGGGAATATTGGGTGAGGAGAGACTGTTGATCCTACGCCGTCAGACCCTCGGAGACCCTTGCGTTTAAGAGGTGCCTCATGCGGTGCTTATGGGCGAACATTGTTTATCGGTTTGGAGACGTTGGGTTTATCATTCAGAGGTGTCCTTTTTCAAGCTCTGCACCCGTTTGTTAGCTAAGCTGTAGGCCGGCTGAGGGCTGGGAGGATGGCCCAGTGGCTTTTTTAGGCTTAGTTTTTTGCTTGGAGTGAGGGATGAGTTAGTCGGTAAATACAAAACTTACCGTTAAGTTGAGTCCAAGTCAAAATTTATTTTACTTTTTGTTGATGGACACAAAAAAACAAACACAACAACCAGGTGTGAAAGCAAAATAACCACACTTGAAATCATCCGTAACTCTAGGAGAAGCTCGAGTTTTGATTCGTTGAGTAATTTAGGTTTATTTCCATTTTTGGATGTTAGGTGGTTGGAAGGTTATATTTGCTGTGCCAGTTACCATTTGGTCCTTTTGGACTAGGTACTCAAATGAAAGTTGCATAGTGATTTTTCAATAATACCCGCGTTGATCTATCGAACTCGCAGCTAATACCTTGGTGTCGGTCGTGTTGGGGGACGACTGTGTGTGAAAAGACTCTTGGGGGCGCGATCCTTTCCGCCAGATTTTATGGTGGGAGAAGGGAAGAGTGAGAGGAGGGGGAGGTGGAGAGGATTCGAGGTGAGCTTCCGATGGGGGGGGTGTGACGTATAAATGATTGGTTCCCGGGGTGAACAGGGGAGACAGCCACCAGAGATTGGAGGTGGGGAAGAAGAGGAGCCTGGAGGTCGGCTGTGGTGGGGCACTAACCTCCACTTTCTTCACCAGAGAGAATGAAAGAGCTATAGAAACTTGTAGGGTATGGCTGCTTTTAGGCACAAGCCGTTATAGCCAGTTGGTTGTAAAAAGCAAGATTAAACAGTGGGTCCAATCCTAATTTTGCGCCAGGATTTGTCATGTTTAAGTACTATTTGTATATTCTCATCTCCCAATGTTTGTTATACTAACAAAGAGCAGTAGTAGAGTCAATGATACCAGTTAATATAACGTTTTGGCACTTTTTGTGAGCTAGATGGTTAATTTTATGTTGTTGGTGTTAGGGTTACTGGTTTGCAACATTTTCTGTGTGGGCAGTACGGTTTGCAAACGGGCACTAAGTAGGGCTGTCGCAGTTGGGTTACTTGGTATGCGGCCTCCGAACGGTTGATAGTTTAAAACGAATCAAATCGTTGCCTATACCCTCGAATGCTACACTGCGGGGGGCCCAAAAGCGATGAGGTAGGAGGATTGTTACTCTTACACACTTTCAGTGCTATTTGGAACAACGCCCACCACTAGCTAAAGACCCTATCGCGTTAGGTAGCTGCCATAAGAATACAACGCTTATCATAATTCAGTCACCTACATAACATTCAAAGGGTCCCAGAAACAACCTGGCCAAAGACTGTGAAGGTTCTTTCT